>JASANF010006118.1:0-85563 GCA_030248245.1 Trissonchulus sp. WLG1_4
CATAAACATTCAAGTAGACTAAGCTTCGTGTCGAATATTAGTATGTACTTGCTGTGAAATGTTTATTCAAAATATGTCATTCGTAACTTTCGGGAAAGATGTTTACAAAAATAGATATGTATGTAATATGTGAAGAAATTTAAATTAAGTAACTGTATATCTACTTTACAATACAAGTCCTGACATGTGAATATGTGATAGTAAGCGTCAAGAATGCTTTTCCTAGTTATTCGCGCGAATAGGGTGCAGAAAGCACTGACGTGTCGCAGGGCGATTGCTATTCTGACGCAAGTCTTGTCCGTTTCATTTAAAAAGCTGCGTTTTCCTATTCTGACACAACTCTTGTCCGCTTCATTTAGCAAGCTGCGTTTTCCTATTCGGCGGCAAAACTTGTCCCGGGTGTTTAACAAGCATATATATTAGCATTTTTCCGCTTTCCTATTCTACTAACATTGCTGCCCTTCTGTGAAGGGCATTTTTATAATAATATAGAAGAAGAGTGAGACACTCTCCAGCCTGCCTGTGTTCTAGCACAGGCAGATGCGCTGGTCGTTTTCAGGCTACATGTTGACATTCTATGCAACATGTGACTGGCCAATCAGAAGCGAGCTTCTATTCTCTGATTGGCAGACGCCTGTGCACGTGCTCCAATCAAAAAACGGGATAGGAATAAAGGCTAATAACTCATTATTTATTCATAGTCTGGTTGTAAAAACATTAAAAAAGGTTTGCAAATAGCTTTGGGGATATTTTGGCAAACTTTCAGCGAAATTGATTGAGAAACTTTGAAGAAATTCAGAAAAGTTTATATCTCAAAAGTTTCTCAATCAATTTCGCTGAAAGTTTGCCAAAATATCCCTAGAGGTATTTGCAAACCTTTTTTAATGTTTTTGCAAGCAGACTGTGAACAAATAATGAGTTATTAAGCTTTTATCCCTATCTTAATGCTTATCAACGCATCAGCGATTATATACTAAAGTGTGTTACGCAGGGAATCTACGCGCTGATTGGCCAATCACATGTTGCATAGAATGTCAACATGTAGCCTGAAAACGACCAGCGCATCTGCCTGTGCTAAAACACAGGCAGGCTGGAGAGTGTCTCACTCTTCTTCTATATAGAGTGAGAAGCTATTATGTACTCTTGGTTACATCCAATAACTGAAAATTAATTTCAGTTATACGTCGAAAATCAATACATTGCCGTGAGTGCTTGTTCATTTATTTATTTACATAAGCACACAAAATTACATTGAACAAAGACTAAACGAGCGAGTTTGAATCTTAAAAGCCTTAAATTACTTCTTTACGTTTGCCTGTTAGGATCTTACTTGGTTTGTTGGTTTAATATTGAACCTATTCTGTTTAACGGTTTGTGATCAAACATACTTTCAAGAGTATACGTCATTAATAGTTAATACTTGACACTTGTTACACAAGTTTAAAGCTTTTGTAGGTTTTGAAATGTGGTTTTGAGTAGATTCAAGTGGTAGTACATAATTAATTAGTTAATAATTAATTAGCAATGAATCAAGCAGTAATTAAGTAGAAACTAGTAAAAACGAAATTCATAATAACAAATATCAGGATTAACGGAAAATGAAACCAGCAATTTTGGACGAATAACTGAATATATTTTCAGTTAAAGTTATCAGTTACAGTTAACTTAACTGAACTGATTAAATTTTTGCAAATTTAACTGATAACTGAACTGATATAATCTTCAGCGAATCAGTTAACTGATTAACTGAACTGATTAATATTTCCGTAACTAAAAACATCCCTAGTTATAGGTAGTAGACAAACACAGACTCAAGGTCGATTCATACTCACAGCCGTTGAGCTGTATGTCCGTTCAGCTGGCCAGATTACGAAATAATCACGCCACAAGCTGATCGCCAAATCATTTTGTTTAGCCTACGTGCTTGCGGACGCAGGTTTCGATGTGTGGCTTGGAAACGTGAGGGGCAATACTTACGGCAGGAGTCATCGATCCTTGAACCCAGATCAGACAGAGTTTTGGCAGTTCAGGTTCATTTTTTAGCAGTTTTGTCTAATAAAGAGAACATAAAAACTAGCTTTACAAATCTAGGGCTCACAAAAAAGTGCAAAAATCTTCAAAAAACATTGCAGTACACAGAAGACTGCACAAGTTGTGAAAAAAGAAAAGACCCAATTTAATTGTTCCATGTTGCTACTGATACAGTATCACGTCACGACACTATATAGTTTTGTTTCGACATTTTTTGGTCAGTCTGACTACCATATAGTTTTTGATTAGCAATTATTATTACCTATCACGATTTTCATCTCATTTATTCAAACTATTAACTCCTTTAACCCGTTTAATCCTTAGCAATAATCCACAGTAGGTCTCTGATTTCAGTTTTGACGAGATGGCGAGATACGATCTGCCGGCGATGATTGACAAGGCGTTATCGGTCAGCAAGGCGGAGCAACTGTACTACGTGGGTCACTCTCAGGGCACGATGATTGGCTTTGCCCAGTTCTCTAGTGATCTCCAATTCGCCAAAAAGGTAGTGCTCATTTCGTTCTTATCGTTTTGTCCCTAAGCGGTTCCTAAATAACTGGCCTACCAATTCTAGCAGAAATATGTATGAATAAAATTGTGTCCAGTTTGGGTGCGAAAATTGATGATAATGTTCTTCCAATATTCATTAGAAACTCGTTCTTGTACCTGTCCCTATGTCCTTGAGGACAGATACCTATTATGACCCGATGCTTTGAGTCCATGCATCTGACAGCCGTACATATGTCCGGCCAGCCTGCAAGATTACGAAATCATCACGCCACGATTAAGATCAAAGTTATTGTTTCAAAATTTTCCGGCTAACGGAAATACGGCTGCAAGTGCAAGCATATGAATGCACTCAGTGCTGGTGGTTGATTTTGGTCGTTTTTAGGCCACAAATAAAAGGTAAAAGTACAGATAAAAGGTCCAGGGCCGCTTAAATGTGAAACGCATCTAGCTAGCCGTCAATCTGGACAATGGGAGGAGTGTCATACGATTGGATTGTGTGTTTCAGATCAAGCACTATTTCGCCCTGGCGCCAATCACTCATCTGGGTCACATGGAAGGCGCCCTCAGGCTGTTTGTCCCGGGGACTGAGTTCCTGCAGGTTCGCACTTTTGCTTGACTATCCCATACTTGTGCGTAAGGGTGTCCGTTTGTCCGTAAGCACAGATACATAAACTGCAGTACAAAATAAAGCAATTGACAGTTGAATTTGATCTGAGTAGAGGCTTGTCACTGTACAAAATCTGACGGTTGTGCAATTTTTTACCTATTGTTTTTTTGCAGACCCAGACACAGGTGTGTGAAGTGAACTGTGAACCATTTTTATCTTTGGTCATCACTGTGACAACTGCACAAACCCATTTATGCGATGGTTAAACATTGAACGTCGGGAATCAAAACTTTAAATAGTACATAGAATAGAAATAGAAACGGGTAGGCTTATACTTACAGACAGATTGTACGTCAAGAACTCATATTTCATTTCTTGTACCTGTAACGGACTAACGGCGGTAGGTTGACCGTTGCCGATACATCTTTCACACTAAAGTCTGACCTTTATTGTCAATCTATAGGCTAGGATTCACAAAACGAGCTTAACTTAAACCCAATCGAAGTCTAACCCGTTGACATATGAAATACACACAGAATGGTTCATTACGATGTTCTATTTCACTCTCAAACCACCTTTAGACCTCGTCTAAACAGTCGTCATTTCAGAAATTGTTCCAAAAGGTGGGCATCAGCGAGTTCGGCACCAATTCGTGGTTGATCACGCAACTTCAGGACGCCGTGTGCCAAGGCTGGCTAGCTAACGCCCTCTGCACAAACCTCATGTTCCTCATCAGCGGTTTCGACTCCAACCAGATGAACCAGACCAGATATCCAGTGTACTTCGCGCACAACCCCGCCGGCACCTCTGTCCAGAATATAGCACATTTTGGACAGGTGCATACTGCATACTACTGTTGGTTTGATACCGCAAAATAATTTAAATATGATATAAATATGAGAAAAGTATCATGACACTCGTACTTACATAGGTATGTACAATTTGTTGTTCTTCGTTTGGGCCAAATTGTAGAAATATATATTTTATGATAATTTTCAAATCCTGCTCATGGTTGTAGTTGAGCCTGGTTTTGAACTAGCTCATAAACCTTCGGAAAAGGTTAAGTACATAACATCAGCTGAACTGATCTTTGTTTCTCCTATGTTGCAGCTTGTGCAAAGTGACAAATTTCAGAAGTATGACTACGGCAGTAAATGGAAAAATTTCCTGAACTATGGCCAGGTAATATCATACAGTTCAAGGAAAGGCATATATATGTCGATCTGTTTAATATGTACTATATGTTGCATTTAAAGTTAAGTTAATTATCTAGTTAAAATCTCATTACTTGGACAGTATTAGCCTCACCTTAAGTCCATTCATCCATACTATGTAGGCCTGATGGAACAGGCATGGATAAACCCTGTGCCTTAGCCTAAGCCTAAATTCCAACTTTCAGAATTTCAGAAACTTCAGAATTCAGTTTCGACACACAGCAGCTGCCTTATTTTCACTCATTTAGTCCGAAACTTTTCCTAAACTTCAACCAAAGTTAGAGTTTCTTTATATAATTCAGTGAAGATGGTATCAACCGTCAATTGAACAACACCTTTTGCCAATTCCAGACAGAAATGATCATGCATTAGTTTATTTCGTAAGTTTGCCGGCTGAATGGACATATGGCTGTAAGTATGAATCGACCCTTCAAGCTGTCATGTTTCAGACCACACCTCCGGTCTATGACGAGTCTCGCATGCAGGTCCCGGTGTCTTTGTTTTGGGCCGATAAGGACACTCTGGCAGATGTTTATGACGTATCCAAACTAATCAGCAAATTGACCTCGATCCAAGGGCTATACTTTTTGACCGACTATAACCATCTGGATTTTGTCATGGGAATGCGCGCCACCAAGGATATTTACTACAAACTTATTGACCTTATATGGCAGTTCGAAATGGAATAAACTTGTTAAACAAATGATCGATAGGTTTAGTAGATAACCTTAAAACCAGGTTCTAACTTGTCCGTAACCTTGTTTTGTCCGGTATCGGTTTGTCCCTAAGCCTTAGTCCAACATTTCATGAGCAAAAAACAATTTATTGCTAGGAGAAAGGAGCAGTTATTTCAGCTTTCAAGATCGCATGCACTAAATAATTATGGCATTAATTGTTGGCCGAAAAATTATGACATTTAATTGTGACATTACAGCAGATGATGAAAGTTTGTATTTGACCCAGTGTTTTTAAGGACAACTAAAACCAGGCTTAGGTAGGTTACAGGTCTATTAATACTTAGTCATATGTTCGTTCATTTGACAAAATCTGCTAAGAAATTACGCCACTTATATTTCAGAACATTAGTTTATGTCGTGATTTTTTCTAACTTAGGTATCCTCGCATCGAACCGACTGCTGTAAGTATAAATCGACCTATATACCACACCTGATCTGAAATAGCCATTCATTATCATTCAAAGTAAATTGTTATACATACATGTACTTTGTTTTGTAAGTGGTCTGCGTAGGTTTAGACTAAATACAGTGCATATCCAACCAAAAAGTATGAGTGTCGAGGTTAATTTCATAAAATCAACAACTGGATCATATGGACCATTGGTTTTCACTTTTGCCTTTGCCAGTATTATTAGAATTTCTCAAAGAAACTTTATTTTCTTTATCGTTTCCAAAACTTGTTGAAGCTAATCTGAACGAACATTAGCTGTCTGTGATCTTTTCACATTTCTTGTAGAAACCATCTACTCCAATTTATCACGAAAATGTTGGATTTTTATTGACTTATATTTACTTAAGTAATGTTTGGGAATGAATGTTACAGAGTGAGTTCCTTCGAGCAAGTGAGGGTAGTTAAGCTTCGGTGTCGATCCCAATAAAAATTTGTCCCCGTTTTCCTGTACAGCTCTACTGGTAATGACGATTTAAAATCACAGCAAACTTTGAATTGGAATCCAAGAAAAATTGTAGGAAATAATCAGAAATAGTGGGAATCGAACCCACTAACTTGTCAGCAGTCACAGATGAGACGAAATTAAAAACAACAAAATACTATGGAATCTGAAATCTCATATGAACTTGAATAATGATCAATTAAGTGGTGAGGTTCGAAGTCAATGACAGGCAAATGAATTGCTGACAAGACTCCGTCAAGTTGAAAATACCTAGCTTTATCAATAGTCCACTATAGAACCTAAACTGTGAATTTTGTTTGCTTTACGTATATCACCTCATTTTGTTTGTATGAATTCACACAATAGAAACCAAAGGATATAGTATTTTACCAAAATTTGATATGTTATGTGATCAGTCATCGGTGATACTACAGCCACGTTCGAATTCATTATTTCATTTCAAAACGCAACATGACTTTTATATACTAGTTAATTACGCAAGTTGTTTAAGACGTCAGAAATTGTTTCTTCAATGCAATCGTCAGCAGTACCCACGTTTAGATTGTCAGTCAACGTATAAGTCTCCGTTGCTTCCGCAATTTCGTTATTTTCTACAATTATGTCATCAGTAGTTTTAATTTCTCGTTGTCCTCGCCTGATCTTTCTTGTCGTTGAGCTCCAGTATGTGTGGTTTGCTGCCACAATGAACAGTCATTTGGTGCAAATAAATGTTTCCCAGAATTGGGGTCTTTCACAGTCCACATCAAAGCAGCAATATTCCCAGCATCAAATTTTTCACCACTAGAGTCACCTTCGTTGAATTTGTTATTTAACAAGCAGTAGTTTTATGCAAACTTTTTTAGTATTTTTTTGTTGTCAACATTACTTACACTAAGTTGGACCCTGCCGCGTCAAAACTTTAGAGGAATTAAAACAACCCAAGTATTCCAAAAAACTAAAAATATAAATTTTAGTTTTTTGGAATACTTGGGTTGTTTTAATTACTCTAAAGTTTTGACGCGACAGGGTCCAACTTAGTGCAAGTAAGAACTGTTGACAACAACAATATACTAAAAAAGTTTTCATAAAACTACTGCTTGTTGCCTAAATTACTTGACGTTCTGCGGCCAAATATACGGTTCAATGAAGTCTACGCATGTTCGTAGCCTGGATAAAACAACTTTTGTAGCAACAATAGATGTGTGAAGTATGCGTCACGAACGTGAATAGGCCTTTAAACTAGTTCTTTTATACTTCTATTCAAAACATCTAAATGAACGGTCAACCTATTCACAAACGTGAGTAGACTTCGCTATGCCTTTGGCTTAGTGAAGAGTAGTAGCCACGAATTTCGACGACGGTTGGTTGGTTTTTCCCGGCGGGTTGTGTTTGTTAACTGTATTGCCCCAAATTATCTATATCTGCCCCATGTTGCGTTTATTTTACTATTAAACCATTTGAATTCGGATTTATTGTGTTTTCCTCGTGTTATTAGGGTTTTGTTAGTAGTTTACGTAGTTTCTGTGGGTTTTGGGTAGTTTTTGGGGTAGTGAGCGAGCTGCGGCCCTATCTTTCGGCCTAGGACGGAGACACTTCGGTTCGGACCTGGAATTGTGACACAAAACTTCACAGATGAGTTTAGGAAAACAAATGTCGCCAAACAAAATAGAGCTTTTCCCCGCAATAGTGTTTCTTCCCACACAAACTTTGAATAGTCACAGTCAACCACAACGTTTTTCACTGTTTTTGAGCTCTAGAAGTATAGAGGAAATAATTCTCTTGAAAAATGCATACGGCGTTGGCCAAAAGTGTTTTGGTGAAAAATTATGACAGGTCAAATGTTTGGAAAATTTTGTCACTTTGAAATTTTTCAAAATGCAAAATTTTGATATTTCATAAAAATGTTACAGGCCTCAGAACTGTATAGAAATTGGTGTAGTAAGTCAGTTTGGGATTCGCTTTCCAGCTTCATACTCAAAAAGAGCCTATGTCTATAGGTTCGGCCAGAGGAAGAACTAGGTTTTCCAGCAAAACGCGTACGGTTTTTTGGGTATTGGGTCGATGGCTCAGACTGGTTAGACCGCTAATTTGTAGATCTTGTACTGTGTGGTCCGCTTCGCATACCCCTAGATATTATTTGCTGTGCTATCTTTTTTCGTATCTGTTTTTTTGACATGTCAATGCAGCCAGCATTGGGTTGAGATACCTGTAGCTTCGCCCACATGATTCTCAAACGAAACCCCAATGCAATATCGCTACATAGCACTAGAAAGCGCAGAGCAGTGAAGGTTAATTGAGTGTTCTTAAAAGTAGCCGTAATAGCTTTGGTTGGAAGTTATGTACATACTTGCAGTGTCCAACAGATATGGGAGAGTCATACAGAAAAAAGAATTGCGACACATGAGCGGTCCCAAGTTTACGGGGAACTTAAAATATAATGAATAAAAAATATGGTCTTATATTTTTGCAAATAATCTACCTGCTACAAAAATAAGATACTAGAAAGTCACAATATTTGTTTCTTTGTAACTTATAGAATAGTTAGCTCGGCTTATTTTAGTTGACTTTTCAATTGCAGTGTTGTTTTTAGGGGTGACCGGCAAAATATATGAAATAGTGTTTAAGCTTTGTCAGTGTGTCAAGTAAATTTACGTATAAGTATAAAATGGGGATTGGTGAATGATTAACTTTTAAGTTTTGGTAAAAAGTAATTGATATCATTTTTAAAATATTATTTGAACCTCCTTCTGTAAAGAAAGCTCTTTTTAATACCGCGTGTAGTAGGCTGTATCATAACAAAAACTTATGAATTTAAATTTGGATATGGAGGGGATCACATTTTAAAAATATAAGAATGTACAATCAAACTAGTTACATATTTACAAAACATTCGAGTTATTTAATAAAGTTAGTTTGCAAAATATGCAATTTGAAAAATAACTTGATAATCATTGCATGTACATACATTAATAACGTTTACAGTCAAACCCCCTGCCAACAAAAAATATAACATGTAAAACATGCACACTGCGTTTTGCCAAGCTTTTGGCAAAAAGCAGTATAAAGACCTGCCGCCGCTGAGGCGGCGGCAGGAAAAACAGTCTGACATTTGCAGAAAATCTTGTACGTGAGGATAGTTTTCTTAATGCGCATCCCAGCGACGGCTGCTAGTAAAATAAATTTAAAAATCATGCATATTTGAACGCTGTGAGACCGCTCTGGCTTAAAAATGTAGCTATAGATAAAGCAAACAATGATTTTTATCAATTTTTTTTGAAACAAGAGGCATTTAGTCTGTATTTTTAAAACTTTTAAAAGTGCAAATGAAAATGTAAAATTGATTTTATTGGTAGATATAGTGAAATGTATTTGTAAAGTGCATATAACGTTTTTTGCAGTAATACTTTCTCAGAAAAAAGGTCGCAAACAATTTGATTGATAAACTTCCAATATTCAAAACAGATATTAATTTGAAAAAGGACATAATGTGAGTCAACCTGTTACTGAGTTAAGGGGGTAATTGCGTTTTTAGGTGTTTTTTTGCAAAGCCATAGCTCAGCGTTTACAAATTCAAATCACAAGCGGTCTTTTGCATTAGGTAGAACAATATCTTTCCTAAATGTATGCCATGCATTGAAATTTAACCTTTGATATTGTTTCCAGTATAAGCGACTAAAGAAAGGTCCTTTGCAAAATATTAATATTTTTTACAAAAAGTTTGCGCCACAGCTCTGAATCATACGATTACCTGTCGAGGCTGAAAGTTGGTAAGGTTTTTGACATGTTTAAAATCCCCAGGCATGTCCCCCACTTTTTTAATAACTAGTCAATTTACTGAGAAAATAGCTGAAAAGCAAACGCACCGAAAATTTAAGATATGTTCTTGTAATTAAAACCCTCTAAAAACGTCCACAGGTGAAATTTCGAAAAAGTGAGAGACATGCCTGGGGATTTTGACCTTTACAGTAGTGTCCCAAAAATTCATGCTCAGGCGTCACTTATAACTTGAGTACTGGTGGCGCAAAGTTTACATAGAAATCACAAAAACCTCGAAAACGCAACTACCACCTTAAATGTGTAAAGTGAAAAACAGAGTGACCGATGTAGGTTTCTAATGTCAACGTATTTACTGATAAGAAGTAACCTATGGGTAAACGAGGGGTGACGACAGTAATAATAGACCATGTTTTCACTTTAGAAAAGTCGAGGTACAGACAGACCTTCAAATGTCAAAAAGACTCAGTCATTATCTAATTTCAAATTTTCAAAACCAATATCAAAATCCGATGACGGTATAATTAAATAGTTATACATCAAAAATTTGATGTCCGGGGTATTGCTGCTTTGATGCGGACTGTAAAAGTCTCCAATTTTGGGAAACATTCATTTGCACCAATTGACTGTTCATCGTGGCAACAAATTGCCTCGTACTGGAATTCAACGGCAAGACAGTTCAGGCGAGGACAACGAGAAATTAAAAACACTGATGACATAATTGTAGAAAATAAAGAAAATGCGAGAGCCACGGACGACCTATACGTTGACGATCCAAACGTGCGTACTGCTGACTATTTGATTGAAAAAACAAATTCTAAGGTTTTAAACAAGTTGCTTAAATAATTAGTAAAAGTCATGTGGCGTTTTGAAATAAAATAATCAAACTGTTTTAAATTCAAAAATTACTTGTTGATTGTTTGAACGTGGCTGTAGTATTACCGATTTCACAACATGAAAAATATTTGGAAAATACTATGTCCTTTGTATTTTATTGTGTGAATTGAAATATAGAATAAAATAAGGTGATATACGTAAATCAAATAAAATTCACAGTTTTTCAAACAAAAAGTTATAAACAAGATTTTAGACTCAATAATAGGTTCCCTTGGTAAATGAGAAAAGCAAGTGCTTATATGCCCTCCTAACATTCACAGGGCAGCTATTGGAGTCGCGCAGGCATATACATATAAACTGTCAAACCCTTGTGAAAAACAATTAGACTAAAAAATTATATTCTGTTTAAACTAATAGCAATATCAGTTTCTTCAGACACTTAAAAACCAGATTTAAGCGATTATTTTGAAAACTAGTGTCACAATAATAATTTTCAAGCATCATATGCTTCTATGCAACGTGAAAATAAAAAAATACTAATAATTGTTTTAGTTATATAATAATTGGACTAAAAAATTATATCCATGAAATGATCTTTGCTTCGACTTGTTGTCATTAGTCAAAAACGCAGGAACGCATGAGTTATTGTTGCTGCCATTTTTTACACCCAAATAAATAATCGATATAACTGAGTTTTAGGTGTTAGTTAAGGGTTATTGAAAACAGTCTATTACTGTCCAGACTGGATTTTTACGTCAGAGGTAGTCACCAGCCAGTACACACAAAATTTCAGTTTTTGGCATTTTTTCTCTTTGTAGGATTATTCGATTTCGCTAATTTTTTGATGAGTTTTAGAGCTTATGAAAACATTTTAGGTTCCATTTTAACATTCACAGAAGCGGGGGTTCCGGGTATAGTTTGGGGGCAAAATGTGTTTTAACGAGAATAGCATTTTTCAAATTAATGGCCAAAATTTTTACATTTTTTGCACTATAAAGTAAAAATAACCTTAGGTTTTAATTTTTTAATTTATTTTACACCTACAATTATGTTTTCATTATCCAAACTTGCTTGGATAATTTTTTAGAAAGAATTACAAAAGTTACACTCAGACATTGTATTTTTCACTCGAAATGTCATTTTCTGAAAGGTCGTATTTCCCGCCACGATGGATTTCTGGAGCTAACACTTTGCATAGCTTAATAAGTTATGTGGCACCATGTTTGGACAAAATTTGAGCCTGATCGGCGAAGGTCGATTTTTTCGACTGCGAAAACCTTCCTCGATTTGCTCTGAGAACGTGTCTTAATATCTTAATATCATAATCGTTAAGAACATTGGCGGTCCCAGACTTTGATTTAAAAAAACCACCCTGATATTCCTTTTGGTTGAGAATAGACCTTTGAATAACACTTTGTATCTAATGTCTGACCAGAAAACGCTGGACCCTGAGACAAAAAATACGCAATTTTTATTACGAAAAAAACAAATTGCAAGCATAACGAGTACCTACAGCCACAGCGACCTACATACTAAGTATGGGCTATGGCACTGGTTGGCGTGCTATATGTAAGTGATTTATACGCATGTTTCTGTGAAACTCCGAGTGCACCTGCACGAGGGTTTCACACATGCGTATTAATTAATCACTTTTAGCACAACCACCAGCGCTATAAGTGACTTGTAAATCGATTCGAGTAATAGCGTGCAGTATAAGTAGACTGCACGCTGTTGCGTGCAGTAAAGTCGGGTTATTGCACTTTACTGTAACACTGAATCGAGTTACAATTTCAGTTAATGCACTGAAACTGAAAACGCATGTAAATCATGCTCAGTTTCAGTGCATTATGGAAGCCTGCAGCACTTAGAACATGCGCGCTGTGTGTGTAGCGCACATAACATGTGCGTGTGTGTGCGTGCATCCGTGCAGTATGTGTATGTGCTGTGTGTATATCTATGCATAGCGCGGTAGTTTGATTAGTTGGGTTTCGATATATATATATAAATATGTCGTTGATATATGGAAAACGACAATTACAATCACAACTGACAGTCTTGTTTTATGTAATCGCACATTTATTGCATTGGCGTTAGGTTGTGTAGTTATCTGGTTATTGAGGCAGCCGTTGGACCGGTGGTCGCGCGGATTGAATGCAAACGATTTGATTTTTTTATGATTTTTTGAAAGTTATGTTAGCTGGCAATCGCAAACCTACACCTCCATTCAAAACTGGAGTTTACTGGTAAACGCAGTTTTAGTATGGAAGATGTGCAGAAAGCACAGTTTAATAGAATTCTAGTATTAAAACTAAAGAGCTGTTGGTCTGTGGCTCAACATAAGAAATGGTTAAGTACTGTAGTAATCAGTAAATTCTGTAGAAACAAACTGTATATATGTATATACACCTATCCCTACGTCGAAAATTATCACTTAATAGCAGGTTAGTGTGCAGGATAATTCGAAGAGCCTTGAGTTCTCAAGCCATTTTAACAAATACATATGATCAAAGGTGAAACTTTGTATTACATCTGCGTCCGAAATTGGAGCAACTGCAAAAAAATACTAGTATGCCGCGCTCAATTTTACCGATACGGTAAAATAATACTTGCTGTGGTCATGTGGAAGAACTCTACGCTCGTCAACAAAAGTGCTTGTTTATTTATTAAACATGGTTTTCTTATTTTAATAGTCATGGAATGCAAACCAATAGTTTTACGTTTTTTGTTGGGCCCTGTCACAGGGAAATTTTTCCCCCGTGAAATTTTTCCCCCCGGAAAAATATCCCTAGGGAAATTTTTCCCCCATTATATGGGGGGAAAAATTTCCCTGACCAAAATTTTAGTACTATTTAACAATTGCTATGTGGTCAGCCAAGTAAACATTCAACTTTAATATATATTATTGTAAGTATAACATACCCATTCATGTTCCTTTAAGATAACAATAGATTTAAGGTAACATCCTAGATGCTTTAATTACTGAAACTGTACAGGAATAAAAGTGACGCAATTTTCACCCTTTTGGGCCAAAAAGCAACGATTTTGACATTTTTTTTTAAATTTATGAAACCGTTCTGAGAATTTTGTGTCATTTTGCACAATTTTCACAATCGATGCTCAGCCAGCCGTAAAGAAATTGCAGAAGACACGGCCCATGTACCTACAATTTGCACATTGCACACCGACACCAGTAGGCTGCATTCACATTGCTACTGTGACCCTTTAATGCCCAGAGTATCACTGACAGACAGCCTCAGTCTGACACCTTCTAGTTTTTTGGACATTGCTCGAGCTACGTGCGTCGTAGAAACTTCGCAAAACGACCGTTCGATAAAGAAATGAATGGTGAACAAAACACAGTGAGTCGATTAAGGGTCTAGGACGCACCGTTTTTGAGTTATAGTTATAAGCGCTCAAAGTTGAGAATTTGTAAAAATTTGCGCCATCGCTCAGGCATATGTACCTCACCCTAGAGTATCAACACAGCAACTATGCGCCTGCCATAGTTGAATGCTAGAAATAAACTGCGTTATACGCTGTATATGATGCACAAAAAGCAGACGGCCAGAGTTGCATTCGAATTTCATAATGTGGCCGTAAAGAAAACACTACTTTTGCGATAAAAAAAGTCAAATTTGCACATGAGTGGCAGTAGGAGTAAAAATTGCCGGCAAAATGCGAAGACCTACAATTCCCCATAAAAACGGTTAAAAGATACTGTCGCTTGAATACACTAGTCAAGTTGCATAGCCCCAGATATGGTAGTTCATCATGTGGTATCTCCCATGATCCTTTAGGCATGAAAGGGTTAAACTAATGGCACTATTACGCAGTATATACTCAAATTTTTGTAAAATTGGAGTCGGACATGGTAATTTTTTTCAGGTTTCGCGGGTCAGAAAAAATTTAGCGACCCGCGCGGCCTGGGCCCGGTTTCATAAAAGATCAGTTGCGATTCATTAGTAACACTGATATAAGCTAGAAAATAAGTTATAACTGTGTTAACTTAATGCTTCTGTTGGAAATTTTTACGACGTATTGCCAATATGTTAGATAATGTGTGTGTAAACTTTTGTCACATTTGCTCGATGCAGACAAAAGTCTAGCTAAGTCAAAGTCATTCATTAGTTCCAAATATTAGTAAATCCTAGTGGTTCCGAAAAAATCACTAATATTTGCAACTAATGAATGACTTCAAGCTAGCTATAGTTTTCACTGGATAACTTGACTTTTATGAGATTTGAACCACACGTGGTGTAACATATTGGCTGCCTGTCATGAAAGTTTCTAGCAGAAATATTGTGTAATGGCCAAGTTATACGTGATTTTCTATGCTGCACCAGTGTTACTAATGTATCGCGATTCATTGTTTATGAAACCGGGCCCTGAAGTGGGTAGCCGCGGGTCGACCCACGGCTCAAGGTTTCCGACCCAACCCAACCCGCGGGCTCCCACGACCCGCGTTCACCCTGGTTGGATTTGGGTCAAACAAATTTGAAGCGTGGGTTACCAGCCCGTGAGGTAATCAAGACCCCGCCCGCCCGTAAGCGCGGAGTCATGGTGAAAGGTAATGGTCATGGTTATGGTTCAAGAGTCAAACTTTTTGACCCTTGAAGGCTTAAAAGCTAAAAAATCGCCACGCTTTTCAGTTTTACGAAAGTTAAATAAATAGCTTTAGCAATAGTTTCAACACTAGCTATTAGTATGTAGTTTCAGTAATTAAAGCATCTATTATGTTACCTTAAATCTATGGTATCTTAAAGGTACGTGAATGGGTATGTTATACTTACAATAATATATAATAAAATTGAATGTTTACTTGGCTGACCACATAGCAACTGTTAAATAGTACTAAAATTTTGGTCAGGGAAATTTTTCCCCCCATATAATGGGGGGAAAAATATCCCTAGGGAAATTTTTCCGGGGGGAAAAATTTCCCTAGGGATATTTTTCCGGGGGGAAAAATTTCACGGGGGAAAAATTTCCCTGTGACACCCCCAGCCTTTGTTGTCAGAATGTCTAAAAAAATTATAACATCAATATTGGTATCATATTTTTTAAACAAAAGCGAAACCTCAGGTCGCGCCATAATTTTTAGAATTATACAAAAGATGGCGCAATAAAGTGATAAGCCTATGTTATCACGATTATGCAGGCAATTATTCTTTAGCAGGTACTCTTTAGGGACTTATCAGCAAATATTTGCTGTTGCATTTTCAATCACAACAAGCAACTGCCATAATGCTTACTTATTGCACAATTTTACTTTTTCTTTTTACTGCAGTGACATGGGGGCATCAGGATCCCGAGGAAAATATGGATGCTGTAAGTTTTAGTTAGTTTATATTTATTATTTGTTATAAATTTTATTAATTAATATATAATTAAGCAACTAGTTATGTTGACTGAGCGCACAGTTTCTGCCAGCTTTATTTGGACAAAGGTTCCAATAGATTTGATCAAAAATTGTTCTTTGGTGTTTATATAAGTTTATACTAAGCACATAAAACTATGAAACTAACGCTTACAAACATGCAAAAGGACTTGCACAAGAACAACTAAAAGCTCCAAATCTGTACTAGGCTACTTTTAAGGGGGTAATTGTGTTTTTAGGTATTTTTTTGGAAAGCTATAGCTCAGCGTTTACAAATTCAAATCACAAGCGGTCTTTTGCATTAAGTAGAACAATCACAAAAAACCTCGAAAACTCAACTATGTACCACCTTAACTAGGCTTTCAGTTGAAATAATAGGACTTGCAGGGTTTTTTACTTCAGTTCCAACTGATCTACTCGAAAGGCTACCAAGCTGAAGAGTACGAGGTGGAAACTGAGGATGGATATCTGCTGACAATCCAAAGAATTGCTTGCCACCGCGACAACGCCACCGAGTGCAGCAACACCGCACGACCGGTCGTCTTCTTGCAGCACGGCTTGTTGGCGTCCGCCACTTGTTGGCTTACAAACCTGCAAAACGAAAGTTTAGGTACCTACAATTTTCTGAAACAGACTGATTATGTGAACTAACTGTAGAGTCAGTTCATTCTCAGAGCCATATATTTGTCTCACGGCAAACTTACAAAAAATTTGACTCTAAGGGTTGATTCATACTCACAGCTGGGTTTCCGTTCAGCCGGAAAAAGTATTAAACCATAACGCCCTTGATAGTGTATAATAGCACCTTATGGCGTGATAGTTTCGTAAGTTTACCGGCTGAACCTTACGAAGTGCTGTGTTTCACTTGAAAAGAACGTTTTAGACACTGTTGACAATCAAAACTCGATGTTTAACTATTTTGTACAAAAGATATTCTGTTTTAGCTTATGTATTGGCGGATGCTGGTTTTGACGTTTGGTTGGGGAACTTTAGAGGCAACAACTATTCTAGAAAACACCGCAAGTATCTGCCAAGCCAGAAGCAGTTCTGGCAATTCAGGTTAGTTTTAGGCACATACATTACATAGGCTGCTTTTAGTCCACTTTTGTTAGACGAAAACCAAAAGTCTATCATAATTTGTTAATCATATATCATAACCCGTTTGTTTTAAAAAGAATAAATGAGAAAGAATGTATGAATTTTTATTTTTATCTTTATCATTTACAGTTTTCGCATCCCAAAGTATTGTTTAAAAATATTTGTTACTGAAATTCATGGGTTGTAAAAGATAAAGGGAATAAGCTACAGTGCCTATAAGACTTGTAATGCATGTTGTCCTATTTCAATTTCAACACCTCTAATTTTTATTCTTCAAAAATTAAGTCTTTATTTCTGATATAACACAAAGTGTTTATTACTCAGGGTGTTCTTGTGTTGCACGTGCAAAAATTCTTCCATCAAAAATCACGACGTGGGGCACCTGGACCTTGAGCAAGGACTATAACTACAACTCCACAGTGGTCAAAATTAGCGTCTTTGTTTAGGCTTCTTCAGCATCTAAACACAACCTATCATTTCTACAACTCGTTATTCTGTCCTTGGAATAAAATACAACATAAATTTAGCAAAATAAAACAAGCGGCAAAACTGCCTAGGCATCGCCTAAGGTGCCTTTTATCGCATCAACAGTAAACCGAAAAATTGCAACAAGCAAAAACATATGGCCTACGAAGGTAGATAGAAAGACAGTAAATGAAAGCCGAAACCTACAAGCACAAAAAGCAAAATCATTGATATATAAAATAAGATAAAAATTTAAAAGAAAAAAGATTATATTATTATAAAGAAAAATTAATAAAGAAAGATGGCCGTTGATGAGTCATACATACGTCCACAAAAAAACCACAATGCAACCTTAGTTCTTTTATAGCTGGGACGAAATGGCGGAATACGATTTACCAGCCATGATCAACAAAGCCCTGCAAATCAGCCAAGCCGAACAACTCTACTATGTGGGCCACTCTGAAGGCACGCTCACGGCATTCGCAAAGTTTTCTCAGGACCAACAATTTGGGAAAAAAGTAACTTGAACTTGAGCCGGCTGAAAATTTTGGACAATCGATTTGGTAGTTTGAACATCATTTCTGAGCGCAAAATTATTTGCTCACAAATTTGCAGACTAGGGGTCGGTTTATACCTACTTGTAGCCGTTTATGGTCTATGCATGCTTACGGCTTACATAAAATCACGTCACTAGTAATATATATGATCGACTGGTGGGCTGATTTTTGTGATTTTGCCGGCCGAACGGACATACGGTTGCAATTACAGTTGTGCGTAAGTCAAAAACTTAAAAAGAAATTAAACTCTTAAAAAGGGACAAATCTGTTGTGAATAGAGGTGTGCTTTTTGCACAGCGCCAAAAACCAGCCTTGAACAGCCACTTGCTTTGTGTAACCAATACTGAAGACATACCTAATCCACTAGACTTCCGTACAGACAAGCGAAATTGAGCTTAGGTACCCGAATACTATACGTACTTGGATTGAACAAAAACTGAAGTTTGTTGCTTGCTTTTAAGTGATACAAATATGAATGATGTCAAAGCAAAATTAAAAAAGTTTAAATACCAAATTTTTTGTGAATTATTGTGTTAATTCTAATTGTATGTTTAATTTTGTCGCCTCTGTTGTAGGTAAAACACTTTTTTGCTATTGCACCGGTGATAACAGCGGGACATGCCAAAGGACTGGTTCGATACCTGGCACCAAATACCAAAATATTGAAGGTACAATTGCATATGTATGGACTCTTGGTACTAATCTACTGATCATAGATGCGAAATGAAGATGATTTTCTGTATTTTTTGACATTTCTCGATAACTAAATTTGTCTTAAAGTAACACAACGTAACATCGAAGATACGTACTTTTGTTACAGTGACAATAAACTATATTCGTTAACGCGTTCGCGGCATTGTCACCCACCAGCGGGTGACAACATTGATGAGAAAAAGCAGTGAAATTTTTCACTATGCATAGTAGAAGCAGCCTAAATTGATGCACTATTCGCGCCAGCGGACCCACATGAGACAGATATAAAAAATACCAAAGACGGTAAAGCAAAACAAAAAGCATGAGCGCCATTTTGTAAACTTAAGAGCGCCCTATGCGTAGAATAAACTTTTGCCAAAACTGTATATGCCGCGAACCTAAGTCTCATTGAAATTTCAGTTGGTTTAAAATTATTACATTTTTCAAAAAACTACAGTAAAGTATTTTTGACAAAGTTAAGTATTATTGAAACCTTTTTTTTACGCCCAACTGTGCTGTGGTTTTAGTTTTTGCTTTCGGTTGTGGGCGTCAACGAATTTCTCCCGCCTAACTGGGTGGTAAAGTTGTTGGGCGATTTGGTCTGCAAGAGCCGTTTGACTAACCCCCTCTGCACAAACTTTTTGTTTCTAATCTGTGGTTTCGACTCCAACCAGATGAATACAACCCGATACCCAGTTTACTTCGCGCACACCCCCGCTGGAACTTCCGTTCAAAATATGGCTCATTTTGGACAGGTCATATTTTTTGATTTATGCACAAATTCACTAATAAGATTAAATGGTTTATTTAGCAAATTAAGTAGCATTTTTGATAGCCATATATTTATTACAACGATACAAATAAAAATAATAAGTAACAATACAAACAATACAAATAAAAAGTAAGCATCTCAACAACGGAGTATCTCTAAACCAGAATGTTCTGTATTTACTAATTAATGGCATCGATTGTTACTGATAAATGTGCTTAACAATTATGTTTCATTGCTCACTGGCAAAATTGTCTCAAAATAAAGACAGTTGCAACGTGCTGTGTCTGTGCATTGACTGAATTTCATCTTCAATTTTTGCAGATGGTTATGAGCGGAAAATTCCAAAAGTACGATTACGGAAGCGAGAAAAAAAACCGACTTCACTATAATCAAGTAATCTAATGAACGGTTTATAAAACGGCAGATGTACAAGAGACCCTTCAATGATATTCATAATAGTAATTTCAGTTTTAAAGTGCATATTAAAGTCAAAATAAGCCTTTTAGCCTAACAGTATGGTTTGTCGCATAATTGTCTTGACTCTTGTCCTTGAGAAACTGATAGAAACCACCGCGAAAAACTGTCTAAAATAGTCATGCTTTTTTTGTGCAATCGTTTTTGTCATATATGCAAATAACACACCAAAAATTGTCTTCCATAACAGACATTTCCTAAAAACAACAAGTAAGCGATAGTTTATAAAGCTGTCAGTTCTTTTTTACGGACAAAAAAAGCATTCAATGAACGAGTATAAACCAAGTTTAATCAAAATTGAAAGATTGTTTGCAGGCAACAGCACCCCTATACGACGTGTCACAAATGTCAGTGCCAGTGACCCTTTGGTGGGCAGACCAAGATGACCTCGCGGACGTAATAGACGTGGCAGCCCTGATCTCCAAATTAACCTCCTTGCGAGCCCAGCACTATCTGACCGACTATAACCATCTGGACTTTATCTGGGGCATGCGGGCCACAAAGGATGTATATGAAAAGATTGTGCAAGATATTCTAAATGATTATAATTCACGCGATGACTAGACTATATGTCTACTACGGCTCACAATCGGAATACACTAAAGTTTTTTAACGTGGATGATATATAACTTCTTAAAGTTTGAGCTGGTTAATAGTTTTAAACAATTGAGGTAGCCTGTGATGGCGTACTTTGTGTGAGTTTTTAGGCAAACCTTGGTTGAGAGCGTGGAGGGAGCTTTACTCAGAAAAAATTCAGACATCATCAAAGCACATTGTAAATGTGTTGTATTATAATTCATGTGTCATCAATGTTCTGAAGACTAAATTCAATGAGCTTCCGATTGTGAAATGTGGACAATAGTTCAGTTTCGATAAACTTGCTGTGCAGAAACTATGTTTACTGAAATTGAGCCTCGATCTGAAATGTGTGTACATTTTTGCTGTATTGGACAAAAATGTCCTGTATGTAGTAAAATAATTTAGAGTGTCACAAGTTACAACCTACTGTTTGAGCACTTATTGTTAACCCTTTAATGCCCTGTGCTTCTCGCTAGGAAGCCGGACTCTGACACCTGTTTTTCTGGCCGTTGGTTGAGTTACATTTAAGTCGCAGAAAATTTGCAAACATTTGATCATTTAGACATTTGATCGAAAACTAAGTGGTGCTCTAAATAAAATCAAACTCCTAAGAGTTTAAAGTCTGACCAAAAAGTGTATGTATCGAACTTCATTGCTCCATAGCAGCTTGAGCTTAGTCGTTTGAGGTAACCCACATAATGTATATATTATTCGAAAGCTTTTTTAATGGAAGATATTTTTATGAAATTAAAATATTTCAAAAAATTTCAAGGTAAAAATTTTGCACCTGTCGAAAATTATCGATTTTTTTTCATTTTTTTTCCATTGAAAAACGGCATTTTTGGCCCGTTTTATTCGCTGTAACTCAGCAAATACTGAACCAAATCTGACAAATTTTGCATCAATAGACGCGCTGTGACCCCGCGCAGTCTGTGAAAGTGATAAAATTTCAAAATTTGATAAATTTTTTAATATTTGTCAGGTTTACAGACATTTTTCAGCAATTTTTGTTCAAGATTAGTTAAAATAATTATTTCCACATTAAAGTTCAGTTTTTCCTGCTGCGCCACAGCGCAGCAGGCTTCTTTAGAATGAGGTGTCGGAAAAATAACGTGTAACTAAGTGAGTTATGTGTGTGCGTCTTTGCGTGAATTCATCTGTGTGATTGTGCGGATGCACGTGAACATGAGCGTGTGCGCGAAATGTGTCTGTTCTGATAATTTCATTGTGTGGTTGTGATACATGTGTATGTATTTTTGTACGTAATACATAAGATTTGTGCCGTTGCAGACACTAGTGGAAAAAAGTACGTACAACAAATGTTCAAAGAATGAAACTAATTTGCATATAAAACTAAAGTCTGGACGACATTCAGTTACACAACAGGATATGGTAAACAATTGAATGTACAAATTGTGTGCCTGTACATCTACAAATTGCTATTTTCAGATTTCAAATCTTCAGATTTAAAATTTTAAATAAAAATACTCACGCTTGCAATTTCTCACTTTCTCCACATGCCACATGGTCACAAATGTGCACTTTCTTACTTTTTTGCAATGGCGTGGGCTTCATTTTTGCCTTGATATTGTTAATTACCTAGTCACAGAGCTTTAATAAACAGCATTAAAGTTTTTTATAAATTCTCTGAATCTGGTGCACAGTTACATACCAGACATGTACATATGTAGTCTCACGAATGACACTGCCAATACGTAAACCTCATACTGTCATTAGCAGACACGCGCAGGAGCAATCGGCGAGAAGGGGGTGACCGCCTCCGGCAGAGGAGAATGGGTAGCCTGGTTTTGTTGAAGTCGGAAAACTTTCGCAATTAGTCGGTTTAACTCATTCTTTGTGCATTTTTTGACCACAGCCACGTTCTTTGACCTTATCAATTTTGGTGAACCTTTCGGCCATAAGATGGGGATAGGTTCTGAAGAGCGGGTGTTGACCCGCTTCAGGGTGGGTGGTGGGTGAATAGTGGATACCACCCTACCCCCATACGTGCGTCTTGGTCAAGAGTAGGTACATAATTTGCTGCGCAGCAGATTTTGTTTCACGGAGTGAAATTATGTCACACTTCCGGGACTCTGGGCCCATTTTGCATTAGGCTTTGCTTGTTTAGCTTTCATTTGATACCAAAAACATGTGCTTTTGATTGGACTGAACAAAATTATGCAGCAACAAGCACTTCTGTTGACGAGGGCACATAATTCGAGGTGACTGCAATAAAGTATTATTTTACCACGGCACGCACAAAAAATTTTTGTCAGTACCTTTTTCATTTTCAATCGAGTCTGAATGAGTCTGAAAATCTGTTCGACGATTACGTTTTACGTATGTGTAAGTACATACAATTTAAGAATTGACCGGTGATTTAGAATGCTATAACATTTGATTTTTATATCATGCAAAGAAACACAGACTAAAAACAATATTCTACTTTCGATATCAGAAAAAAATTGAAAAATTTCAGAGCTGATGGGAATCGAACCTCCTAGCCCGTGTTTTGCAGTCACACGCCTTAAGGTGGTAGTTACGTTTTCGACAGTTTTTATAACGTGCTATAACTTTTGATTGACTCAATGAATTTAATAGCTGTCTTTTTCACGTTAAAGTACTTGACTGAAACTACACTTATGCACATTATCTAGCTTAAATCTGGAACAAGCTAGTCTGGAGACACTGTTAAAGTAGTCAAATTTCGTGAATTTTTGAATTTTTCATGTTTTGCTTGTAAAATTGACAGTTCAATTCCAAATAATTTCATTCTTTACACCAACATAGTCAATACCAGGGTGAATTTTAATGCTAAGTTTGGTGCATTTATATCATGTAGAAAAGAAGATACGGACCTTCAATTTTGAATTTTTTCGAATTTTAAAAAATATACAAATTTTTGAATCTAGTTTTTTCACGAAATGGGCTAAATTAATACAAATAAAAAAATTGACACATCACAAATTGTCTAAAAAACATGTAAAATAACGCATGAAAAGATTGCAACATTGAGACTTGAGATTTAGTCCACGGAAGTACATTTTTAAAGATTTCTGTGAATGAAATCAATGTAACGCAAAATTCAAGCCAACAAAATTTTTGAAATTTTACCATAAAGTAGACACATATGTGTGCCAATTTATCCAAAATTTTAAACAAAATCCCGCTAGTAGTTGTCAAGTTTTGCGGACTTTTGTGTAATGCACTTTAGTTCAAAAAGCAATGTTACATAAATGTGACGTAATCTCAAAAAGTGAAAAGCGGAAGGATAAGTTTTGGCATCTAAATTGAAGGTTTTTGACATGCCCGTGTGTCATTTTTTCTTTTTTCAATAAACGGCCTTTTTGACTAGCTACTACATTGGCTTAGCTAAACATAAAATTTACGAAAAATTGTCATAACTGGCTGAAAAATATTTTCTGTGAAAATTAAAAATGATTGTTTCACGCTATTTTAGCAAGCATTTATGTCATAATAATTTATAGTTTCCTAAATTAATATGCGTACTATAAATTATTGATTGAAAATTAATCGTAAGTTGTCAAATGTTACTCCTGCAAAACTGTCGAAAACGTTACTACCACCTTAACCGTTAGGCCACAGCTCCGTTGGATGATTCGATTATAATCGTAACCAAATGTTTTGTTAAGAGCATCACGGGAAGAATGCCTTGAAAGTGATTCAAAAGATATTTCAGATCCTCGATTTTCAGTCTGTCGTTGTCGTTTGTTATGCAGAGACACGCACACACACATACACACACAACGTACACAGTGTGTACACGTGAGTCGCACACAAGTCACAGCTGGCCATTCCAGCAGGCTTCAGTGATGCACTGAAACTGAGCATGATTTACATGCATTTTCAGTTTCAGTGCATTAACTGAAACTAGTATGCACGGCCGCTGAGGCGGCCGCGCAAAGCGGGCTATAACAAGCAAAGCATAATGCAAAAGGAGCTTGAGAATATCAAACCTATATTTTCACTCTGTGAACCAAAACCTGCTGCGCGGCAGATAGTCGTTTGCACGAAGTAATATCGTCATCAACTGACAGTTGCAGCTTTTTTCATGCATTAAGGGGGTAGTGTCGCGAAAGCAGTCGATTTTGCGTAACTGTAAAACATTTTTAAAAAAAGATAAGACATTGTTCTTTATATATTTTGAAAATATATATTGAGGCAAGTATTTTCGCCAAGTTTCGTCAAAATTGATGTATTATACTGTTTGCAGTGAGGTCGCAAAGTCGGAAAAATGACGTTTTAAAAACCTATTCACATTCGATTTTTTCGTCACAATTATCAACTTATTTGTTTGATTTGTTTACATAGACTAAAAGGACATATGTTGTAGTTTATGCACACAAAGTTTAGTGCAAATTGCTTGAGTGGTTGCGGAGTAATACCTGTTTGAACTGTGAAACTGGGCGTAAACAGTGAAGTACTCACAGCAATAATGATAAATTGTGAAAAATTTACGGCCGATTGCACCAACTTATTCTCGAGCTATTCTTATTCTCGAGCTATTCCAGAATAGTTATTCTCGAGGTTTTATTCTCCAACTTTTCCCCTGCACCATTAGAGAATAGCTCGAGAATAACTATTCTCGAGAATAGCTGGAGAAGAACTTATTCTCCACCTGTCCAATAAAAATGTGGCTGCATCATTGTTATCCAATCACAGCCCGGCAGACAGCCAATTGAGCTCGAGAATAAGCCAACATAAGCCCCGCCTACAGATTCGTTGTGAGAGCAGATTTGCTTCTCGTCCGCTCACCGAACCTACGTCGGCTTCAGCGGAGTCAGTAACTTGATGGGGTACGAAACCCAAATTCGAGCATTTTTAAATTTCTTTGTTTTGTTATTTTTACTCTAAATAAATAATATATAAGCTAAATAAACATGAATATGTTAAAAATATGGAAATTGGTAATTTTTTTAAAAAGTTATTAGGTTATTCTTCAGCTATTCCTGGTCTAGATCAGGAATAAGTTGCACATTACTGGAGAATAGCTGGAGAATAAGCTATTCTCTAACCTTGGTTAGTGCAATAATGTTCGTTATTCTGCAGCTATTCCTGAGCTATTCCATAACTATTCTTGAGCTATTCTCCAACTTCGAGAATAACTATTCTCGAGCTTAAATATTGGTGCAATGAAAACTTATTTTATTCCTGAGCTATTCTCGAGCTATTCCTATTCTTGAGCTATTCTTTGTTGGTGCAATCCGGTGTTAGACGCTTTTTTAAAATCAAAAGAAAAACTACAATTCCTTTTTCTTTTTTCTTATTTGTGGCAAAAAACTGTGCGCCGACACGTTATGTGTGCTTCACAAGCTGGCCAATCTGATATCTGGCTGAATTTTTTGAATTTTCATGTCCTTATTGTGTGATGTCTGGCTTACAATCGGTGATTGGTTCAAGATATTGGTAGATATTTGTAGTCTACTGTCTGGTAGTACTTATTTAACACAGTATAGCATTGGACTAGTTTCTCAGTGAAGTTCAAAGCAAAAAGATATCTTTTTGCAACCTATGAGCAAAACTGCTTTCGCGACACTACCCCCTTAAACTGCATGTTTAGTTTATTTAAACTGCATGTTTAGTTTATTAAAAGTCGCAGTATGGCCATGCTAGTGAGAATCAAAATCAGTGATTGTGATTTCGAACCACATCAAAAAACTGCAAAACTGCAAACAGCAATATTTGCAATAACATAATTGCTCTCTGACATGGGTTACTGCAATCCCGTTTCATTGATGACCATTCTAATTCGTACATAATGTGTTTGCGTCACCCAGTCATGCATAAATCTCTGCCAACTGCTCATTGATATAAAATGTGTCAACTAATGACGCATTTGGGCAACTTTTGGAAGCTCATTTATGCCTTAAGTGTCGGTCCCTACTCCCTACCCCTACGTCGACTACGTAGCAGCTTTTCGTATGCTTGATGATTGGAATACTGAAGTCAATTTCATTGGGTGCATTGATATTGCCATTTATAAAGGCTGCAAGTAACGCCGTACTTGCCGTAAAAATGCACTTTGAGTCTCTGAGCATACATATTTGTGTTGGCTCTTGTAGTGGTAATGGTCTTGTTTGTGACATCGTGCCAAAGATAAATTTCATTTTATCTTTATTCTTAATTACGCCTTCAGTGAACTGTGAACAGTGGATAATTGAGACTATGTGAATAATGTGAGATGAACTTTTAAAGTGAGACTTGTGTGAGACTTTACTGCAAGTTTTCTATGTAATCAGTCAGAGGAAAATATATCGACTGTTATGAATACTAAATTAGTGATAAAAATTTTTGCAACTAATATTTCATTGTGTTTAAACATACTCATGTATAGTATGCAAATGAGCTTCGGATTTTGTGTGTACTTTAGCCGTGCGTTACGTACGTGCTTTTACGTACGCAGGTAGTTACAATGACACATAGACAAACAATGAACAGAGCTGTGGAACAGACACGTTTGGAACGCACACTGACGCTCACCTGCAACCGCACAATTACACTGATAAAAATGCACAGAGACGCACACAGAATTCTCACTTAGTTGCACGTTATTTTCCGCTCACCTCATTCTAAAGAAGCCTGCTGCGCTGTGGCGCAGCAGGAAAAAGAGCTGCGAACCAAAATTAAAAAATCGAAAATTTTTTACCTCAGCATTTATAGTCTTTCTTTCATCGTACAAATATTCAACTCGATCGCAATTGGCGTCAAGAAGCAAGGTAAAAGATGTAGTCAACTTCGCTACGCATAAACTCGAGTTTTGCACACACGTAACACTTTTTTGAAAAGTAGATCTCTCCTAGTACTTTTTCGGCCGGCCGGCCGGCCAAAAAAAGTCGGCGCCGGGAAAAGCCGGCCGGCCGGGCGACTAAAAACCGGCCCGCCAGCCAGATTCGACCGACTGATAAAATTAGGCCAGCATGAAAATCCGGCAGGTTAAGTTAAGCTAAAATGACACTCTGGATTTGGATAAATTTGTTTTATTTATAAATTTATAATTTTTATCAGCTGGAATCGGCCTTTGACTTACACGGCCGGTTACAAACACTACATAGGTATGTTGAATAGAAATAGGATGCCCCAATTTGGAAAGAATGAAAGAAATGGAGGCGCCGGGAATCGAACCGGGGCCGCCTGCTTCGAAGTCAAGCATGCTAACCACTACACCACAGCCCCCGAGTCTCATAGGCCCTAATTGTCATTTATAACAGGGTCCCCCCTTCGAACATCGTTGCGACCCTGCAACGATACTCGGTCGATAGTCATGCTCCCGGGGCGGAACCGATGCCTCAAGGGCGCAGCACATTCACACTTAAGCCTCCAAGCCTACTTCAATCACACTCAGGGTTTTCTGGCTTACCCGCAACCACAGGGTTTCTCGATCGACCCAGAACGCTTCTCAACCAATACCGAGGGTTTTAACCGGTTCACCCATAACCGAAACCGAGGGTTTTCTCCGGCTCACCCCTAACCGAAACCGAGGGTTTTTCGGATTACCCTTAACCGAGGGACCACACCAGAAAGAAACTATGTACACAGTCACACTGCACACAGCACGAGTACCGTAAGTGTTGAAGTTCCAACCTCAACCCAGGGCATGGGGCTCCTAAAACCCACCTCCAAAGACGGTTCGGGGATAGGGCTGTCCTGAGGACCCGGCCCTATCCTCTCCGTCCGTCCAGTATGTCACGGTCGCCACTATGTTGAATAGAAAGAGGATGCCCCAATTTGGAAAGAATGAAAGAAACGGAGGCGCCGGGAATCGAACCCGGGCCGCCTGCTTCAAAGTCAAGCATGCTAACCACTACACCACAACCCCCGAGTCTCATAGGTCCTAATTCTCATTTATAACACATATTTCCGTTGAAAAAGTCACCATAACTCACTATAAACACTTTTAAATAATAAGAACGATAATAATTCAGAAAATTTGACTTTTTCAAAAGTTTATTCGCTGTTTAGGTTATTGCTAAATGATTCGCAAAAGGGGCGCTCCGGGAATCTGGAGTTACCTCAGAACTTGCAAAAAAGTTACTAAAAGCAAAACAAATATGTGGTATGGTGTAAAAGAACGCTTGCGGTTTAGTTTCAGATCACGTAATTATGTCACGTGTCTCTCAGAGCACCGAACGTGAGCGAATTTTTGGCAAACGATAACTTTGCTGGAACTTTATGTGTACTTTAAGTTATGAAGTGATAACGTTCAGATCAGATGAGATTGATTGATACAATTTAGCATTCACTGAACGTGAGTGGAATTTCGGCTTGCGATTTCTCTTCACAGTTAGATAGCTGTTGCACAACCAATATCTCATTTCGCTTGATATAACGTGATCAAGCGGTCGCAAAATGTCATTTTTTATGAATATGATTGATATATTGAAAAACACTAAAATCACGATTTTCGAAAAACGTAAATTTAACTAAATTTTGTAAATACTTGGTAAATTATTATATTATATTATATTAATTATTATAATCTATATATTATATTTCATAAATTCGATTTGCTCAAAATCAGACTCTGCGACAGATCGATGACAACGAGGTACATTTATGTGCCAAATTTTAACTTTTTTCGGTGAGCTAATTTTTTAAAATCGCAAGCCGAAACTTTGCGTTTGTATTCACACGCACTATATTTCTGTCTCATGCAGAAAGTATTGCGTTAGTTCACAAAAAAATTATACCACACTCAATAAAACACCAAAAATTTTTAATTACGTTTCAGTAAAACACAACTGCTAGTGTTTTTCAGCCTTTCAAATTCATTACATACGTGTAAATGTAAACGTGTACGTGTAAATGCACTGGCTTGTGAAAGCATTTCCGTGAAAATCTATTTTTCTTGACGAAATTTGCTCATTCAAAAAAATTTTTATGTGATATGTACATCAAATTGAAGGAAATTCACTTCTGATCAACTTTTGTTTTTACGATGCATGTTTATTTTTGCGCGTTTTCAAAATAATGGCCAAAACCCACATTTCAGGAGTGCCACCTTAAGGTGGCGCTCTTGAAATATGAATTTTCAAAAAAGTCAATCTGGGGCCAATTTTAGATGTGCAATAGCAAGCTGGTGTAGAAGTATGCCCAAACACAAAATAAGAAGTTGATTGATACAAATTAGCATTCACTGTAACCCAAACGTGAGCGGAATTTCGGCTTGCGATCTCTCTTCATAGCAAGATAGCTGCTGCACAACCAATAGCTCATTTTGCTTGCCATAACGTGATCGAGCGGTCGCAAAAAGTCATTTTTGATGAATATGATTGATATATCGAAAAACACTAAAATTGCGATTTTTAAATTAATAGCAATTCACTGTAGACCAAACGTGAGCGGAAATTCGGCTTTCGGCTTGCGATTTCTCTTCGCAAGTAAGTAGCTGCTGCACAACCAATAGCTCATTTTGCTTGCCATAACGTGATCTAGCGGTCGCAAAAAGTCATTTTTGTTGAATATGATTGATATATCGAAAAATAATGAAAAACAGCAAAATCACGATTTTCGAAAAACGTAAATTTAACTAAATTTCTTAAACACTTTCGATTCGCTCAAAATCAAATTTTGCGACCGCTCGAAGACAACGAGGTGCATTAATGTGCCAAATTTTACGTTTTTTCGTTGAACCAATTTTTTAAAATCGCAAGCCGAAATTTGCGATTGTATTCACACGCACTTTATTTCAGCATTGAAATTTTTTTGTTAGTCACTTTATTCCGGCCACCGTTCGTCACTTTTCGCGAAGGACGAAGCTCGTCGTACGCCGACGAACAGGGAACTTTTTACGCGCAGTACTCTATATTTTTTCATGTGATATGGGCATCAAATTCACAAGGAAATTCAGTTCTAAACAAATTTTTTTCTTACGATGCATGTTTAGTTTTTCGCGTTTGCAAAATAATCGCCAAAACTCACATTTCAGAAGCGCCACCTTAAATGAAATCTTTTTAGTCTGAACATGCAGGTTTCAGGTTAGCATACAACTTTTCATACATGATTATTTTGTGTTTAGAGTAAGTTGCAATGGCAGCCGAGGGATACTCAGACATGGAAACAGAAGAAAATAAATCAAGTGGCAAAATAAAGCGAAAAGCCACTAAATCTGGACTAAAAACAGTAAGCTGTACCAGCAGTTGCTTTTCGTCTGTCAGGCTTAGTTTACTAGTTCTTACTCGTTAGTCGTGACTGCGCGAAGCTGTCACAAGATCCAGTCTGAGGGGTGGTCTTGTCCTGAAATCTCGAATCTATGGAAGCGATGTTTTATGGGACTTATAATGTGTAAATCTTTTGCACGAATAAGATCTTGAATCTTAAGTTATTATATACATAATGGTAGAAACCACCTGCCATTCAAATGTAGAGATAACTGTGGATAATATTATAAAGCTAGAGTATTTCTTCATATTTTTACCTACTTTGCTAAATAAGTATGAAAGTTTTTCTATCAAATCCAGCTAATGTGTGAATTCATGACAAGGGCAACGAACTTTTGGTCACGCAATAGCCGGTGTTTTGTTCTATTCCAGGTATACGTACCGGGAGTGAGTCGTCAACTGAAGGAAGGTGAAGAATTAGTTTATGATGCGGAAGCTTACAAAGTTTTTCATCAGTTCGAAACAGGTAATGTCTGGGATTTGTTACTTGATGTTATGCTCTAAAATTCAGACGACTAATGATGTTTTGCGTTTAGAAAATGTTTTCTCTGATCTCAAAATTTCTAATCTTGCCCCTTACCTTCGATTTTTAGTTTACGGACTTCACACTTCACCCACTACCGTTCTCGTGCCTGGAACATTTGTAACCACCCGCATGACGCAAGAGGAGTTAGAAAACTACACAAACCGCATTCATGTTTCTACGGCCGTGAAAACTGCTCTGTGCCAAAGCAACAAACAGACCACATATACTGGCATATTTTTAGTGGGGGGGGGGGGCATTTGGTCCTGAGCCCCCCATTTTGGTCGCGCGCGCCCCCATTTCAGATGGGGTACCTCCCCATCGGCCGAAATTTTTTGCCGAAGGGACGTTTTAGCGACTTTTTGGTTGTAACAATGTCGCGTTGGTAGAGTTTTCGGGTCTTTTTTTGCTAAATTTGGTGTCAGTGTAGCCATACATGTAACAGCACCGAAATTTTGGGTACCCCTCCCCCCCTTGGTTGGACCCCCCCTCCACTGCGTCAACCCATTTTTGACCCCCCTCCCTCCCCAAAATGACGCAATTTTTACCTTTTTTGACCAAAAAACACCGATTTTGACAATTTTTGGCGAAAATTTCGGTAAAAATCGCGTAAATTTTACGAAAAAATGCTAATTTTTTATAATTTTGGCCAAAATTTTTCTTCCGCCGGGACCCTCCCCCCTCTTTTACCCCTGGCGGGACCCCCCCTCCCTCCCCCTGGACCGAATTTTGGGGGGGGGTCTTCCCCTCCCCCCCATCTCCCCCCAACTACATGTATGAGTGTAGCTATAATAACGTATAAAAACGTAACATTTAACGTATAAGAACCATTTTTTCGCCTACAAATATATAGTGTTTTATCGTGACTTTGGTGCGACCCCCCCATAAAATTTGGCTTAAAAATATGCCAGTATATAGGTGATATAGGCCATATTTTGCCCAAAGTCGGTGGTGGTGCTACTCTGTCCACGTTTTTTACCGAGGGGGGCCCACAGCCGTCGAGGAGAAAATCACATGTTTTTTGTTTTGACTAAAATATATTGTTTCTGGTCAGACTTATAACTAACGACCGCATTGTTGTTGTTCCAGCCCACCCCTGTCTGTCACTGGACATAGTGCTTGACCAGCTAGGCGACCACCGCGAGAGCTATCCCCTCAGCTGCTCTCTGGCGGCCGGCACCCAAGCTGAGCGCAGTCGGGACAATGCCATTCTACATATCACGCTGGCTAATTTGCATGGAGTGCCTTCTGAAGGTATATATGCATTGGTTGTGGGATTAGATGAATTAAACGGATTAGATTAAGATTTGGTTGCCTTGTAGCTAGTCGCAATTGTGAGAGAGACATTATATATAGTGGACCGGGGTAAAAAAAACGAACGACGAATTCCGGGGCAAAAAAAACGAAGTCAATACCACAGCTCAGATAAAACCTGTTGGGCTGATGTTTCTCCACAGTGACAAGCAGTGGCGTAGCCAGAAAAAAATTTCGGGGGGGGAATGAATTTTCGATTTTTTGAAATGTGTTAAAATGCACTTAATTGCTATTTTTAACGCAAAAACCGACACATAATAGCATTTTTCGGTCAAAAACAATGCTAATTTTCGATCACAGCAACATCGGACGTAAAACTGGAGCCCAAAACACCTAAAATTACAAAAATGATGGGCCGGCAAGGGTCAGGAAGCTAGCAAATCTGCAAATTTTCCGAAATTTTTTGACATTGACAACTATACATTTACTAAAAATGGCATTGTCGTAACAATCAAACTACTAAAACGATACATTGTACAGTGTATTAAGAAATACATAGTGCACAATGCAACTATATACACACGCATATGCTTTCATGCAAGACAAAAGCAAAGAACACTAAGCCAATTAGTTGCAGGGGTCTGGGGGCGGCAGCCCCCAGAAAAAAATTTGGGGAAATTTTTGATTTTTAGGCCAAATTTGGTCAATTGGAGACGTATCGGAAATTTTTTCCGGCCGGACAAAAAAACCAAAGGGGTGACCCTTGTGTAAAATTTCAGTCGGAAAAAATTTCGGGGGGGGGGGGGGGATTAGCCCCCCATTCCCCCCCCCCTGGCTACGCCCCTGGTGACAAGTACTTCAACACTACTCGGTATCATAACCAACAGGCATTTCGGGCTGGCTGATTTGAAGTAAGGCCAGTTCAAATGCACCTACCCCAAAATGGCCGCCGATAAGTTTCCGGGCAATCTCACGAGCTTTGCTCTGCCTATGTACTGCAGTGCCGTGGGCTTGATTTATGTATATTAGGGGGGTGTATAGTGATGTATCTATGCGCATGCGGAATTGAAAACCAGCACAGTGTATGGCGGGTTCTGTACAGTGTTCGTTTTTTTTGCCGCGGTTTAGAGGGGGGGTGGGGCAAAAAAAACGAACTGCAAAAATAGTCATGGAACGGTTTTTTCTCGCTTTTCCTGCACTATTTGTGTTTTTTGCCGGCTATTAGACACATCTCAGTCGCATTATTTTATTACTTTGCCATATGTTATATGTAGTGAGGAAAAACCCTTCGGATTTAGCAGTGAAGATTCCTATTTAGTTCGGCGACCCCTTTTTCCTATAATCTCCCACTGTTACAAAAGAAGTTGCCTAATCTGAGGTAGGGACAAGCGTAGACTACTATAAAACCGCTTGTTTGGACGCGAAACGTTGTTTTTTGCCAATTGGTCCATCCCGTGATACCCCTTACGAAACCTGTTTTGTTGATGTTTTCAGTAAATTGTAGGAATTTTTTCGTGTTTTACTGCTGTTAAACTCTTAAATACATAGTCGGTACATCCGGCCCGTGTTTGGGCACAATTTCAAATGTAATAGGCGTAAAAACTAAAAAAATGAAATTTGAGCAAAAGCTCCATTCTGTCCGACAGGGAGTAAATTTTGAAGAAATATTGTGAGTCACATGTGTGTCATAGAAACAATTTTTTTAGTCCACACAGCAGCTAAATGGTTGTAAAATATGATGCAATTGTGTTTACACTCTTCACGAGCAAATCTCTCGACGAAAGTGGTTGTTCGTTTTTTTACCCCGGTCTTCGTTTTTTTTACCCCATCCGGGGTAAAAAAACGAAGCTAATTTTTTAAGCTGGCCGGTAAACGGAGGCTGCAGGCCAAATTTTTTTATGCTGCATACAGTCTATAGCACGGCTCCCACATAACTAGATTACTTTTTGGCAATCAGCAGTGCCATGGACAGCTGCCTAGAAACTTGAGTCGAAATTCGTTTTTTTTACCCCGGTCTACTATATACAACAGAGCACTTGATTGAAGTATATATATGCTATGCCGAAATTTACGCGTTATTAGCTTACTTGAATAATGTTAATATTTCCTAACAAATTTACTTTAGCCATTTTGACTTACTTGGATAATCTTAATGATTCCTAACATGAATTAATTTAAATTTATTTAAATATTAAATTTCGGTATTGTCAAGGTGGGTGATCCGAGATTAGTCTGACTAATCAGCTAAATTTTAACTTGTTTAATCCGATAGTCGGTTTTTAAAAAATTAAATCGTTTAATCCGGTATAAGTCGGCGCCGGTTGTAAGTCCCACTTTGCATTTAATTTTTTTCAGAAAGTGACGAAAGCGAACTGTCAGATGACGAGGACGCTGGGGACGAAGCCAGTGATCGCAGTCGCAAGTCGCCCACATTCCACGCAGTCCAGATACCACACCACGGGGGGATTAACAGGATTAGGGTAGGGCTCGCTAATCCCAATGGATTAGGGACGGATTAATAGTTTGGACTTGAGTTTGGGTTGGGGTCTGAACATCAACGTAATGAGTGAAAAGTGGCTCAGTTTAAGATAATCTATTTTTAAAATCGCTAAATTTTGGCCAGAAAACTGTGAATGATAAAAGGAGGATGAAAAATTGAAGGACTAAAAAGAGGAGCTCCCAGATCCCACCAAAGGGGGAAGGAGGTACCTAAATTTTTGTGCTGCTTCATTTGTGCAAGGGCGTATCCACAGAGGAGGGAGTCCTCCTAGCGAACGACCGGAGGTAAAATTTTGCCTTATCCTGAGCCGGAGCCGGATATAAAATGCCGGAGCCGGAGCCGGAGGCAGTGTTTTTCAAAAAAATTTGAATTAGTAAAAAATGTTGACAATTGTGAAAAAGTTTTCAAATTTTTTCTAAACAGCATTCTTTAATTTTTCAACAGTCATGCCCCATTTCTATACATATGTCTTTACACACTCATACCACCAGTAGTTTCCACTCTTCCCGGTTTTGGTGATCTCACAAAAAATTTTCATCAACATTGATGAAAAGTCAAAAAGTAGGTCAAATTGATCAGTATGGCATTTTGACTGCGGTGCCAAGGGCGTAGTCAGGAGTCAGAGGGAGGGCGTTGTTCGGGGTGTTTGTCCGAGCTTCCCTCTTTTAGTCGAACCTTGCAAAATTGTCAAGAAGCGTATATACCCCAAAAAAGCGACAAATTTGGAAAAGATGGCACTTTGTAAAAGATGTCGTAAATGTCTTTAGCTTCCGGGGATTACCGCCCCCCCCGACCCTTGTAATTTAAGCGTATGTATATCAGTCCCGTAGCCACGAAAAAAACTTTGGGGGGAATCACTTTTCGATTTTTTGTAATGGGTAAAAATGATCTTTTTTGCTATTTCAGCACAAAAATTTGCGAAATAACAACACATGCAAACATTGTCAAATTTGACTGGCCGAAAACATCAGAGCTAAAAGTCAAGTTCAAATCACATACAAGTAGTCAAGTCACATACAGTAGTTATAAGCCTATAGGGGTCTGAGGGCGGCAGCCCCTGGAAAAAAGTGTGAGAAACGTTTGATTTTTAGGCCGAGTTTAATCAATTGGAGACGTAAAATTACATAATGCTAAAAAGGGGTAGTCACCGCCATTGCAACTGGCAGTAATATAAGTACTGTAACCGACTAACCGCTTCGTTATTCTTGTGATTTTTTATCAAAATTTGAACTTTTTGCCAAGGTTTGAACAATGAAAATTCTCCGGCTCCGGCACTTTTTTTGCCGGAGCCGGAGCCGGAGGCTCAAATCCGGCCGGAGCCGGAGCCGGAGCCTCCGGTCGATTGCTAAATCCTCCCCCGAATTTTTTTTCGACTGAAATTGTACGTCTTTCCGAAACGTAGTTGACTAAATTTGGCCTAAAAATCGAACAAACAACGGCCTAAAGATCGACCCTAATGGCTGTTTGTTTTTGCAGTCAGCCCGTCTAGGCATGCAGACCGTTTGTGCGACCTGGAATGAGGAGGGAAAAGTGCACATTTGGAGTCTGACGGGGGCCATTCGGGCTGCCGAGGCCGCCAAGGAAATCAGAACCCCGAATCCGCCCAAGATGGAGACGCTGAAAGATCAGAAACCGCTGTTCACCTTTGCCGGACATCGCGGGGAGGGATTTGCCATGGACTGGTCGTCGGTGAAAATTGGTATGAGATTAGAGATAATTTAATCTTTGGATGGGATTTGGCGGCTTAAGCGGATTTGACCACTGGCACGTTTTTGTTTGACTGACAGTGAGGAGATTTTTGAATTTGTAGCAGCACGCGAAAATCTGCAAAATCACCTATATATGTGTTCACACAAATTTTACGATGCTTTCAAAAGTGGCGGGAAGACCGAAAAATGAGGGAGGGCAACCAAAAGAAGCTCGCCTCTGAAAAAATGCCAGGACTTATTCTAGTCAGAAGTTAGAAAATGGCATATATCGGTTTACATTTCAATTTTGCATTTTTTGCGCCATTTGTTTCAGCCAACTGCAAACTGTATGACAATTGGTATATATACCTAATTATGAGATACTGCTAGGCCAGCATAAGGCCAAGCCAGAAGAATAATGGTTATTATATAGTTGATAAAATTATAACTTGAATAATTAGCCTAAATTTATCAAAATCAATTCCTATTTTCTTGGTGGTTTGTTTTAGGCCGTTTTGCGAGTGGCGACGTGAAGCGCAGCATCCATTTGTGGCACCTACAGGAGTCTGGCTCGTGGGCGGTCGACCAGCGGCCATTGGCGGCCCATACCGCGTCCGTAGAGGACCTCCAGTGGTCGCCCAATGAAGCAGACGTAGGTTGGACTGGTTGCTGGGTTGAAGGCATTAAGTTTGGTCCGATCAGAATTTTTTTCAGATTGGGTGGAGCGATTCCCCCACTACGTGGGACAGTTTAGTAGAAATTGTAGATGTCGTAGTTTGTGGGAGCCTGGAGAGCTAGAAGAGACTTACGTTTTTTGACAACGTGTAACGTGATTTATTGAAAAAAATTACCTCTAAAACTTTGAACCCGCAACTACGAAAATTATGCTATCTGCTTGCTGGCCAGCTTTTGCCCTAAAGCAGTATAAAGACCTGCCGCCGTTGATGATGCCGCCAGTGATGCCAGTAGACCCCAGACATGTTTTTGATTCTGCATTAAAAACAGTGCATTCTGAGCATATCACAGGTCTCGTCGGGCACGGCGCATTATTGTGCAAAAGTTTGGAAAAGTATGCATTTGCATAAGGTTTGCAAAGAATATTGTTATACGCCAACCAGAAATATGTGTCCGTTTATATAATCAATAGTTACGAAGACCGGGGTTACTATCTTCCTACTGCGACATGCACAATGGGGCGATTCTCGGCCTAAGCTCTAATTCGAACTCAGTCGCCAGTATAGAGTATATTAATCAATATTAATTATCTAATCAGGTTAATCCAATAATTTTAATCCCTTTATTTGCAGCTGCTAGTCTCCTGTTCATCGGACGGCTCCATCCGTTTATGGGACGTGCGCGTGTCCCCTACTGAGGCCTGTGTCCGGACCCTGCCCGCTTGTCACGGGGGCAAGGACGTGAACGTGCTCTCCTGGAACCCCCACGAGCCATTCCTGCTGTCCGGGGGCGATGACGGGGAGCTGAAAGTCTGGGATTTCAGACTGCTGCTGGTTGGTTTGATTGGGCTATATTTATATAGCACGATTCATGCTTACGGCCGTATGTCCGTTCAGCCGGCAAAAGTGCGCAATAATCACGCCACAATTTTGGGCGATTGATCGGCATTGGCACTTATGTAACAGCGCAAGAATTTTGGATAGCCCTCCCCTGGAGTCTGGACGCCCCCTCCCGTGAGCAAACAAATTGTTGACCCCCTTCCTTCAAGAATAGTGTAATTTCGATCCTTTCTGCCGAAAACTTTGATTGATTTTGAGAGTTTTTTGGCAAAATTCAGGTAAGAATCGCTTAAATTTTATAAAAAATGTCCATTTTTTAAGTGCCCAGAGATAAAATATTGTTTCAGTGCTGAACTGCACTCATCAAAGAGTTTTTGGACGAAACCTTTCCACACAGCAGGTATATACCTTCCGCTCCATTTTTACCTCTGGAGGGGGCCTCCTCCCTCCCTGTGACCGCCCCCTTAATTGCAAGTATGGTCTTGGGCAAAAGCTAGACATGGGAACCAACTTTGTTCTTTTTTTATTTTCAGGACAGCTCCGAGTGCGTGGCTCGGTTCAAGCACCACGCGGGCCCGATCGCCTCCGTCCAGTGGTGCCCGCACGACTCGACCGTGTTCGCGGCCAGCGGGGAGGACGACCAGACCACCCTCTGGGACTTGTCCGTGGAACCAGACACTGAGGAGCCTGGCGACCAACAGGACATGCAGTAGGCCACTGGCTATTAGTTTGGTAGATACTTATAGGGGCGTGCGAATATTTTGATTGGTTCGCACTTGTCCATAAGAGTCTCTCCGTAATTCCGTATACTCCTTTATACGTCTTGTCCGTATGCTGGATAAGAGTTGTCTGTCGTAAGAGTGTCTGTTTGTCCGTAAGAAAATCTGTTTGTCCGTATGTCCGTGCGAGTACTTTGTCAGTAAGAAAGTTTGTCGCATTTACAGACATCGGTTAGTCTAGCTTACACAAGTAAAAATGGCGATTAAGGCTATTCATTTTGCTACAACAGCTGGTCATACTTAAATCGACCACGTTTACGGACAAGGATTACCTAGGCTTAAGACCATTCGGTAGGGTAAAGGCAACCCACGGATAGATAACTATTCTTTAGTGTGTTCGCCCTCGGGTGCGGTGCTCATTTCCGTTACAAAGCCCTTGAGCGTCAGGGGTACCACTTCAAGAGTGACTACCTCCGTGGACAGGTGGGCAGCCTCTCAAGGCATAGTGCAGTGCAACCATTAACCTCATAGTCGAGTGGTTAGGACGTCGGACTATTAATCTGAAGGTTGGTAGTTCCAATCCCAAGCACAGCGTATATTATATAGTATACGAAATCTCCTTGAGCAAGAGACTAAGCTTAGATTTGGTCCTGCCAACCCAGCAGTCCGTCCCCACGGGGTCGGTAAATGGGTACCACAGCTATATTATGTGGGAAGGTAACAGGGGTCAGTGTAGGCCATTGGCTTGACGGTCTGCCCCCCCTCTCCGGATAAAATCACCATTTAGATGGTACCCCTGAGTCAGGGCTGAACAATCGGAGATGAGTACCGGACCCCAATAGTCGTGGCGGCCTAGCCGCTTCAAACTGGGATGCTAAGTCCGCGGGTACTTTACCTTTTTACCCAAGTTACCTTCCCACATACTTGTGGACGTGGTACCCATTTACCGACCCGATGAAAATGGACTGCTGGGTTATCATTGCTTATGGACAAGTATGAACAGGACTTTTACGTTTCAGGAGCTCGGAGTCACCCAATGAAGAGCGTTTGCCCGTACCGCCCCAGCTCTTGTTCATTCACCAGGGACAAAAGGAGGTCAAGGAATTGCGCTGGCATCCCCAGCTGCCTGGCACTCTGCTTACGACGGCTCTGGACGGATTCCACTTGTTTAGAACAATCAGTATTTGAGTGATGCAAAAAAATGTGTTTTTGCCCAATGAAAGCGATCGAACACAGCTATGGTTCAGTTTCGCTTCTTTCCTGTGTTGAAGAATAGTCAGGCTACGAACTATTTCTCCAAAACAAGAGTATGTCTATTAGTTGGGATGATATTGCTGAAATGGATTTAACGGATTAGATCAAAATTTGTTTTGCTCAATAACTTGTGTGGCTTAATGTTGATGTAAATTTACCAAACCAAAATTTACCACTGGCGCATGGTGGTATAAACCATAGCTGTGACAAGTTATGTCTGGCTCCATAGTCGATGTAATGAGTTATTGGCAAAACAATTTGGAATCTTATCTGTTTAAGGTGGTAGTTGCGTTTTCGAGGTTTTTGTGATTTCTATGTAAACTTTGCGCCACCAGTACTCAAGTTATAAGTGACGCCTGAGCATGAATTTTTGGGACAGTACTGTAAAGGTCAAAATCCCCAGGCATGTCTCTCACTTTTTCGGAATTTCACCTGTGGACATTTTTAGAGGGTTTTAATTACAAGAAAATAACTTAAATTTTCGGTGCGTTTGCTTTTCAGCTATTTTCTGAGTAAATTAACTAGTTATTAAAAAAGTGGGGAACATGCCTGGGGATTTTAAACATGTCAAAAACCTTACCAGCTTTCAGCCCCAACAGGTACTCGTATGATTCAGAGCTGTGGCGCAAACTTTTTGTAACAAATTGTAATATTTTGGAAAGGACCTTTCTTTAGTCGCTTATACTGAAAACAAAATCACAGGTTAAATTTCAATGCATGGCATACATTTAGAAAAGATATTGTTCTACCTAATGCAAAAGACCGCTTGTGATTTGAATTTGTAAACGCTGAGCTATGGCTTTGCAAAAAAACACCTAAAAACGCAATTACCCCCTTAAAACAATTTTTAGGACGTGGCTCATAGCTCAGTCTTGCTAAACGCAGTCGAAGAGTTTGTTTGTGTTTGTTTGTTTGTTTGAAGAGTCACTACATTCGAACGGCATATATGTGACGCGGCTAGAGGGGAGACAGTGCTGGTAAATTTTGAGGACCTGACAAAGTAAAAACTCATACAAAGACCATTTTTTATAAAATTTCATTATTTTCAATTCAAGTTTTAATTTCCACCGGTATCACTTGTATGTTATGACAGATTTCAGTTTATGTGATTTTCGTGTTCCAAAAATTTGAGCGGATTCAGTTTGTTGTTTTGTTTGTTTATTGTAAAGTTTATAAATTATTGTTACTGTTATGCTAAATAAAAGATTTAATGTTTAACGTTGCATTGGTTACTGAATTGTTGTGGATGTACATGTTTTTGGATCAATGGTCAAATAATACATAATTAAACAGTATTTTTTTATTGCCCCTCCCATCGGCTCGGTTTTGCTCCCTGATAATTTTTGTAATGCAGGAGCCGTGTAATTATTTTTCCATAAAAATGACTGATCACAGTCTCAGCTTGTGTCTGAAAGGGTGGGGCCGGGTCGAACTTTTCCGCAGGGGCTATCGGTGTGGGTAAGAATATTTGAGCCGCGGCTACTAGCTGCAGGCTGCTCGGTTGCTATTTTTTTGTAATTTAGTGAAGCAAAATTTTATCGCGCCGTTTTACGTAAATATAAGTGCGTATTAGTACCATTCGGTCCATGTTTGTAGCTTTTTTAGCAGCGTACAGATGTACACTGTACAGTTGTGGAAGTTTTATTTTGGGATGTGCAAAAAAGCAAGCAATCAAGTACGATATGTTAAAAGTGCGGGCCGACTAGGGTTGGGGAGTAAAATTCTGGCGGCGCTGATATTTTAATTTAATTTTTTTAGCAGGATGGATTGGCTGAAGGAGCGACTGCCCTTTGGCTCCGCAAAACCCACCCAACCATCCCCATCCCAGCACAGGCAGTTGACTAGGATACAAGATGTAAGAATATTGGCTAATGTTTTGTTGAATAGCAGATAGCTATGATTCTAGAGCTACAGGAAGATAGGATGAGGATATGTAAGTACTAAGTAGTTGATGAAGTGGATTAGGACGCGTATGAACCGGGCCTTATGCGTTGATTCTGTTCCTGTAAATTAATCCTCAAATCTTAATCTCACTAATCCCCTTAATCTCCCTGTGGTTGTGTTCCAGCTGCCAGTCTACCCCCCTCCGGGCGAGCTGTCCCAGTAAACCTCCTTAATCTCAGACTCTATTCCTGTATCTTAATCCCCCTAATCCCCTTGTGTTGCAGCTGCCAGTGTACCCCCCTGCGGACGATTTGTCCCAGTACCGATTCATCGAGGACGACCCCCTCCCCCTCCAGGACGCAGTCTCTAGTCTCCGTATCTCCTTCCAACAGTCATATGACGCCTTTGCTGTATGTTTTTTATGTTTACTTAGGGACTGTTCACAAATTCGGGTTAACTGGATTAGATTAACTGAATTAACCGGAATAACTCAACACAGAAGCATGAGACCTTTTTCAAATTAGACGCAGTTGCTCCTCTGTGTCAAGGTCATAAACCTGCAAATTCTTGGAAAGATACTAAAATTATATGTCAAGTTATTGCAGTTAATTCAGTTAATCCGAATTTGTGAACAGCCCCCTAGAGAAAAATTATCAAGCATAAAATCCCTAGGGGACATACTATGCTATTCAATTCCAAAAACAGCACAGGTTATCATAACAAATGTTAGTAAAGAAACCTAACAAATCGAAGCAAACAAAATAGATTAGTTGCACCATATACCTGCTACTGCAAGCAGTTTCAATATTAAAATTCTGCATTCATTTTTCCAATTATTTCTTCAGTTTCTGTGTACGTTTTTTAAATGCTCTAGTTGACGTTGAATGGGGGTGTGCTAGAAGTTTGGTGGGACACAGTAGAGGTAGTGGGATTCCTTGGGGCAGCACGGGGGGGTCCAGATGTTCCCAGGACCAGTCATACATGTAACGGGGTTAAAATTTGGGGGGCTCTCCGGCCAAATTTTGGGGACCCTCCCCATAAATCGACCAAAAAATACCCTAAATTTTGCAAAAGTCTGTAAAATTTTTTCAAAAAAGTGCCATTTTTACTAAATTTTGCCCGAATTTTGGGGACCCTCCCCTCCGGCCCCTCGATTTTTGTGGAGGGGGGTCCCCCCCATCCCTCCGTCATACATATATGGGACCAGTAGCCGTGTGGCTAATTTTAGGGGATCCCGTCTTGTGGAAACCGGGTGTAGTAGCAAAGTGGTTTCTCCCATCGTAGCAAGAGGGTTTCTGTGGAGGGGGGAGTCATAATCAGAGCGCATAGCACAAGGATTAGCGGTATCGGGGTTAGAAAGGGCCATACATGAAACGGGGTCAAAATTTTGGGAGGCTCTCAGGCCAAAATTTGGGGATCCTCCCCCCCTTGGGAAAATTCTCCATCAAAAAGTGCAATTTTTATTAACTTTTGCTCAACTTTTCTGGACCCCCTCAGCCCCTCATTTTGGGGGGGTCCTCTCCATCACCCCTCATACATGTATGGAAAGGGCTGCCCACAAACTTGACCCCGTTAAATGTATGGGTGAAAAGTGCTGTGTGGTCTCATCTCCTGGTAACTATACTATATACTTCATTGTAGATTTAATCACACTGTAAAGCTTGCATGATAAATTATATCACAGAATCTGACGTGTACACCTTGTTGTATTGTTTTAGGCCCGCTATGGTACAGTTGGTACTGTGGTCAATAAAACCAAGTCAGCCTATCAGCGTACGTTTACAGCTTTGTAACTTTACTGTAGCGGAGTAGTTTTAGTTTCATTCTGTAACAGGGGTTTTTTTTGTGCAAAATACTGTGCATTTGCACAATTGAAAAGTATTTTGCACAGTCTGAAAGTATTTTGCACAAACTTTGCACAACCTCTCAGTCCAGAAGAATTGACCGTCCAACGTCCTTTGTCCACGAAGTCACACCTCTTTGGTTTTGTGCCCCAAAAATTTTTTGGCACGTCTGCTGTTGGCCAAATTACAATGCATATTTTTCCAAGTTTCCACAAAAAATTTCCAAGTTTTTTTACCCTGTATCTGTTAGTGTTTATGTTATGTTTATGTATATACATGAACCCAACATGTATACTGAGGTCGAGGTGGCAAACATACAGCTACCACGTATGGCACAAATGGCTGTGGGGGGGCCGCCCCCCCCCCCCCGAAATTTCTGCCGACTGAAATTTTACACAAGGATCCCCCCTTTGGTTTTTATGGTCCGGCCAAAAAATTTTTCTGATGCGTCTCCAATTGACCAAATTTGGCCTAAACATCAAAAATTTGCCTCATTTTTTTCCTAAGGCGGCCGCCCCCAGCCCCTGCGACTCTGTGGCTTACTATTCCTTGTTATTATCTCTCGTCAAAGCCTGTGCATGTGTACATGAGTACATTATGCTGCATTTGCATGTCTACACGAGTATATTACGCCGCATGTCGGAAAAAATTTCTGATACGTCTCCAGTTGACCAATTTCGGCCTAGAAATTGAGAAAATCTCCATTTTTTGCTGGGTACACCAGTCACCACTGTGATTGGCCGCGTAAACCGCCGGCCGGCCGGCGGACGGTCGGCCCGGGTAGAAGTCAGGCCGGCTAGACCAAACAAATTCATCCAAATCCAAAGTGCCATTTCGACTTAACTTAACCTGCCGGACTGTTATGACAGCCTACTTTGGTCGAATGTAGCCGGCCGGCCGGTGTGTTTGACCGGCCGGCCGGCTTTTTCCAATGGCTTTCCCGGCTTTTTACGACAGTGGCCATTTTCTAGGCGACAGTCTACACAGAGTAGACTAGTGGCATAGAGAGAATGTTGACTTGTGGTGACTAAAGCCCGGTTCATACTTGTCCTTAAGGACGTAAGGACAGGGACAAGGACAAATTTCGATCAGCTGCAGTGACGAATTTACCAAAGCATTTGGGCTAATTTTTTGCATAGGATCTGGATGTGACCCAGACTTGCCTCAAGGGAAACATCAACTCAATTGGCAAGGTAGTTTTCTTGGAATCGCTTAAGGACAAAACGTTAGGGACACAGACAAGGACGAGTATGAACCGGGCTTAACGAGGGCGTACTCAACGGGGGTGTCCCCCCCCCCCCGAAATTTTCCCCCCTGGTTTTGTAAACAATTGTCCCCCCTTTGGTTTTTATGGTCCGGCCGGAGAAAATTTTCCGATACGTCTTCCTAAAAATCAAAAGTGTGGCCTAAAAATCAAAACTTTCCCCCAATTTTTTTTGGCGGCTGCGGCCCCCAGAGACCAGACCCCTGCGACTCTGTGGCTTACTCTTTCTAGTTGTTATCTTACATCAAAGACATCAAAGCCTATGCATGTATATACAAGTACATTATGCTGCATTTGCATGTCTACACGAGTATATTATGCTACATTTACTTGTGTAATACACTGTTGATGCGACTTTCCCATTTTTTCTTTTAAATTTTGACGAAAAAAATTTCTGATATGTCTCCAGTTGACCAAATTCGGTCTAAAAATTGAAAAAATCGCCAATTTTTTTCTGGGGGCTTGCGCCCCCAGACCCCCGCCAAAACGTACGTGTGTAAGGCACCTTGGTGAGACCCACCCACCCCTGCGTCAACTCATTTTTGATCCCTCCTCCGAAAAATGACGCTATTTTTTCCCTTTTTTGACCAAAAAACTCTGATTTTGACAATTTTTGGCGAAAATTTGGGTGAAAATCGCTTAAATTTCACCAAAAAATGCTGATTTTTTCAAATTTTGGCCAAAAATTTACTCCCGACGGGACCTTCCTTTTCCCCTGGCGGGACCCCCCCTCCCTCCCCCGGGACCGAATTTTGGGGGTCTTCCCCCCTATCTTACCCCAACTACATGTATGGTCAAAATGACACTTTTTGGAGAACGTTTTGCAAAAACAAAATATAGGGTATTTTTGGTCGATCAAGGGGGGAAGGGTCCCCAAAATTTTGACCCCGTTATATGCATGTTTGCGCAACAGTGAGTTTGTTTTAACTAAATAACCAAAATTACATTTTGTGATGTGAACTACTGCGCCAAAAGGTGTAAAAATCTAAGTATACTGGGGGCTGCTGCCTCCAGACCCCTGAAAATACCCAGACCCCGTTTTGCGACAGTATTTTTATGTAGCAAAACAAATTGGCCGGGTGCGAGTGCAATCCACATTTCACTATATTGCGCGTTTTTGCTCTCATACATGCATATTTCTATGTCCTGGTTGCCGCAAGTCCACAACCACGTTGGTAATAAAGAGATATGTAAAAGGCTCAGTAAAATTTTGAAATTGCGCAATGCTGACCTTGTGCTTGTGCAATTTTTTACCCTTATTTCAGGCTTATTTGGCTAAAATTTGGTATTAAAAGTTTGCACACTACAAAAGTAAAATGCACAGTCAAAAAGTATTTTGCACAGATTTTGCACACTTTCGAAAACGAAAAAAAAACCCCTGTTCTAATTTTCAGCATGCGGGGAAACCCATTGGGGGTTTAGTTCCTTCGGCAAAACTTCATTTTTTTAAAATTTCACTTTATATCAGATGAAAGGTTACGAAAACACTTGATTGTGACGTGTTTTTTAGTGAGCCCGTTTGCTATTTCTGAAAAAAAAGTTTTTAATTTTGACGTATTGTTTTTTTAGTGACCCAGCGCTACATTGCGGAAGATGACAGCGTAGTGCCGAAAACGTTGGCCATCACTGTGGGCGGAATGGCTGGCTTCATTATGGGATATCGACGGGGTAATCCCGTCAATCCATGTCTTGGGATTACGAAGACTAGGCTTGGATTTAGGGGATTAGTTAATGAGGGGGAAACGGAAATGGACCGGACCTTCTTCCCAAAATCGAGGGCCGGACCCTGGTGATGAGGGTCTCAAAAATTTGGGCAACATTTGATAAAAATGGCACTTTTTTAGAAAATTTTGCAAACTTAGTATTTTAGCTCAATCGGGGAAAATGAGGGTCCCCAAACTTTTGACCCCGTTAATATATACTTGTGTTACTTTGGATACTTCTAACCTTCTAAGGGCTCTAAGTACTAAGTAGCATAAATTAAATAGTTAGATTAAGATTTATTTTGCTTTTGCCAGTAACGCATGACATCGACTATCTATTCATACAAAAATAATATGTTTCTCCCGTGTGCATTTTTTTCTAATTCTATCCCCATCCGCAGTCCCTCTTACGTCACGTATGATTGAGTTAATTATTTCAGGGGGCTTTGTGCGCCAACTATTCTACAGTGGGGCAGGCTTGGGGCTGACTGGGGCATTCTGCTATCCCCACGAGACATTGGATATTGGCCGATACACCATCAAAAATGGCCTGCAAAATATTAGAACAGCTTGGAACGAATTCCAAGGTAGTGTTTTAGTATATAAACTGATCACAAGTTGCTTGATTTAAAAAAATTTACTTCTGATTTTGCTTCGTTGACATAAAAATGTTTTTTAATACAAATTGTTTTTTGCATATTTTTTGAAACTCTCTTTCTGAAAAATGAGCAATCGGTATTAAAAAAGGCGCTAAATGACCATAACTTTTGAAACTTTAGGTTGAGCCAAAACTGTCTATTTTCGTCAAGTTTTCACGATATTTTTTCAAATGTTTATCAAATTTTTGCTACCCATATGCTGCAATAATTTATTTTCAACTCAGTTTCTCATCATGCTTCTGTTCAATGGTTTTTTAAATTTTGTTTTTTAATTAATTTAGAGTCACCACCCCCTCCTGATGTGGACCCTGCCGGGAAATCTATAGCTAAAATAACGCAAGTGAGTCATTGCGGTTTGAAAAATATTTCAGTTTTAATTCCCTACTCCTGTTAACTCTTAGTTCTTAATCTTGTTTAATGTTGTTTAATCTTGTTGAATTGGTCGTGTTCCGACCGTATTTTTAGGCAAAATGTTAGGGGCGTGATAGGGGAGAGGCACAGTTTAAAGCTAAAATAATGTTTTTCTATATACTTTATCTGAGCATCGTATTTCGTATTTATTGACAAAAAATGACAAAAACCAGAAAGACATACATAACATATTATTATCATTTTAAAAAGTCATTAAAACGTCATTTTCGGAGAAATTTTGGGCATTCGCCAATTGATCCGCTGAAATTTGGACCCCCCCCCCCAGTACCCAAAGAATATGCCAGCCTGTTATTAAGCTTAAGCTCATTCAGACATTTCGATTGTTAGTCAAACAATTTTTATCAAAAAGGAGTCATTCCTCACCTGGGCCCGGTTTCATAAACAATGAATCGCGATTCATTAGTAACACTGGTGCAACATCAAAAATCGAGTATAACTTGGCGTTTACAAACTATTTCTGCTTGAAATTTTTATGACACGTAGCCAATATTTTACACCACGTGTGGTTCAAATCTCATAATAGTCAGGTTATCCAGTGAAAAGTATAGCTAACTTGAAGCAAGAGTACATAATAGCTTCTCACTCTATATAGAAGAAGAGTGAGACACTCTCCAGCCTGCCTGTGTTCTAGCACAGGCAGATGCGCTGGTCGTTTTCAGGCTACATGTTGACATTCTATGCAACATGTGACTGGCCAATCAGCGCGTAGATTCCCTGCGTAACACACTTCAGTATATAATCGCTGCTGCGTTGATAAGCATTAAGATAGGGATAAAAGCTTAATAACTCATAATGTATTCATAGTCTGCTTGCAAAAACATTAAAAAAGGTTTGCAAATACCTCTAGGGATATTTTGGCAAACTTTCAGCGAAATTGATTGTGAAACTTTTGACATATAAACTTTTCTGAATTTCTTCAAAGTTTCTCAATCAATTTCGCTGAAAGTTTGCCAAAATATCCCCAAAGGTATTTGCAAACCTTTTTTAATGTTTTTACAACCAGACTATGAATAAATAATAAGTTATTAACCTTTATTCCTATCCCGTTTTATGATTGGAGCACGTGCACAGGCGTCTGCCAATCAGAGAATAGAAGCTCGCTTCTGATTGGCCAGTCACATGTTGCATAGAATGTCAACATGTAGCCTGAAAACGACCAGCGCATCTGCCTGTGCTAGAACACAGGCAGGCTGGAGAGTGTCACACTCTTCTTCTATATAGAGTGAGACGCTATTATGTACTCTTGCTTGAAGTCATTCATTAGTCGCAAATATTAGTGAATTTTTGAAGACCACTAATATTTACTAATATTTAGGACTAATGAATGACTTTGACTTAGCTAGACTTTTGTCTGCATGAAGCAAACGTAACAAAAGTTTACACACACATTATCTAACATATTGGCAATATGTCGTAAAAATTTCGAACAGAAGCTTTAAGTTAATGCAAAGTTACAACTTATTTTCTGGTTTACATCAGTGTTACTAATGAATCGCGATTCATTGTTTATGAAACCGGGCCCTGAATCAAATAGATGCATTTTTGAAGCAGTATATAATACACTCCCCTTAGCTACTAAAATAAACTAAACGATAGCTCAGCATTGGCCCAGTAGCTCATATGGTAGAGCGCTGGTCTGCAAATGTGGACATGGGTGGTTCGAATCTGACCCGGTTGTTACAGATGCTGTATAGTAAGAATGATTCCTTTCTCTCTTTAACCATAGAATGAAAAGTGAAAAATTTTAGTTCAGAAAGCATGGAAGCATGCGATAAGCAGAAAAGAACAAGACGACATAACCTAACAGGAGAGCAGGGTAAAAAATAAATAAACAAGCAAATAAGCAACCAAAACATATATAATGTATCCAATTGATTTAAATTGGTAGATTTTGTTGTGTTCAGGCAAAAGACAGTGACCCTGGTTCCAATGTGACACACGCCAAGGACAAGGACATGTACACCACGAGATCCGAATGAAGAATTCAAAGTCAACTTGACAATAAATGATACTATCAGTGTTGTCTGCGGTTGCTATGGGTCTACGCAAATGTTTACGTTCAAGTTGAGAGATATATAACCAGTCAATCAATGGTGTATTTACGAAAGGTGTTTAAATCATTTTTAAAAGGACTTGGAGTCTCGAACCTCTAGTTCTAAAACTTCTACGTGTCGTCTATTTAATAGAATCGTGTAGACTTGAATAAATAATTTTGTAGAAAGTGAAGAATACTGCTAAATTACTCGATGGTTCAAGCTGGTGTTATAGTATGTTTCATTCTGAACCATTAGTATTTATATCGTTTAGGTTCTTACTCAAAATTATATTCAGCGTATTAAATTTAAGGGGGCGCTCTGAGTAACTTCCTTCTTGCTGATACGAACTTTTTTGCTTAAGTGCAATCAATATGAATACCAGTCAAGCATTTTTGCAAAGTTTGATGAGTCTCGGAACAGTTTAGTAAATTTTATGACTTCATCAAAATTAAAATTTTGAAAAATTTGACTAATTTTTGAAATGACGTAGCTCAATGGTGCCTCAACCAAATTTAACAATCTATAGCTTAAATTAAAGACAATTATCTTGCCGAGGTGCCATTTTTGTCGAATTTTCGTTACCGGCGATAATTTTTTAGTTATTTCAATTTCTATCAAAAGTGACGTTTTAAAAAGGCTATTATATTGAGCCAAATCATAATAAGTACAATTCAAGAAGTTCGGCGCCTCCATATACATCTGCTCTAACAGTCTGCAAAGTTTCATGCGGATCGGTTTTCGCAGCTGACAGTAATCTGAAAAAAATGTACGCTATAGCCTCATTTCAAAAACCTGAAATTTGCCTACACATACGTATTTTTCAAAAAATAGAGCTAATTTTTCTGTGCTAAAATACGTTGAGAGAAGTTTCAGAAGCCAAAAAGTAGCTAACGAAAAATTAGTTTGAAAAATAGTGTATTTTTGTCAGTGTTGGTCGACGTATTTTGGAAAATTTTTTAGGAAGGTTTGCCTACACAAACGACTTTTTTAAAGGTTGCAACTAGCAATTAGCTACATAGGGCTGCTTCAAAAAGTACCAAAAGCCATATAGAAATCTTTGGTATATCGATTTAAAGATTTTTTCTCATTGAAAAATAGGTTAAAATTTCAAGTTGAACAAAATTTGACGTTATATACATCAAATGAAAGCTAACTTAATTTGGAACAACTTTTCTTCTTGAGTTAATTAACGAAAACGTACGTGAAAAGTTTTATCGACCAAAGTTGGTTATTCAGAGCGCCACCTTAAGGGGGGGGGCTACCTGTATAAGTGAAAATTTTAGGTTCTCCGATTCGCTTCAAATTTGCACACAATGTAGCCCCAGAGAAGGCGCGTCGCAGATGTAACAAACTGGAACCAATGCTTTTGCCAATTTTTTACTAGGGGCTCCCAAAAATTCAATTTTACGTGTAAATCATAGGCGCAAAAAAAAGTTTTTTGTGCTCACAAAGCGTTCCTTTACTCGAAATTTTTGTTAATACTGACGAAGCTGATTTTTACGTGATTCGACAGCCTAATGTCATATCTCAACCTCTATGATCCATTTTTTTAAATTTTTGCCCATGGCCTGAGCAGTGACGCCAAATGTAAAATCACTCAAATTTGGCGGGCCCAAAAAACGTCCATTTTTTCACATTTCGCCCTCGATTTTAGAATTAAAAATACATATCGAAAATCCGGATCATACGATTTTGCGCATACATGTGGGCTACTACTATGCCAAGTTTCAGCCTGATTGGCTTGATGTGGTTTGTGGTAGAACTGTCTAACTAAGGGCTACTTTTAGGCTTTTTGGCGTACTTATCCCTATGTAAATACACTAACAAACGCACTGAACCAAAAGTGCACCTTCAAGCTTAATTGTTCTTATCTGAGGTTGGGGTGCCTTGGGGGAGTAACATATGTGAAAATAAGCAAAATTGGAGAACTTGGATTTTTGACCTGGGTAGCCCCCCCCCCCCTTAAGTTAGTAGTACAGCACATATAGTCAGGGGGGGAATAAAAACACGCATAGGGAACTAAGCTCATAACATCAGATAGGTTTGATGTTGAGCAATGGTGCCTACATCAGCATGTAGCTTGTGGCAAGAGCTATCGATTGGTGTAGTAAAACCGAATATACCTCATGCGCATATTGTGCCAAACCGGTTTCCAACCGTGTTTTTTTTACCCCGCATGTGGGCAAAAAAAAAACACGGCTGCGGCGGAAAAAAACACGGGTCATTTTTTGCGAGCACTTCGCTTTTCTAATGTTTTTCTAGTTTAAATCTTGTTTTTTATAACTTTTAAGCTTTTTAAACTGCTCTAAACTTTCAAAATCACAACGGGCATCAAGTTATATCCGACCTGATTCTACTGCACCTGCACGATGTAACTCCATATTTTAGCACTGTCAATGGGCCTGATAAAAAATATGGCGCAGAAAAATCATTCTACATCACTAAAAAACATTTCTGACACAAAATGAGTGTGATTTATGCGTCTTAAAAAATTGACCTAAAATACGTGTTAAACATAGGGACCCGTCATCAGGCGCCATATCAACACAATACAATCAGTCCAAGGGCCAATTTTTTATGTGGAATTATGAGGTCACAGAAGTACTTCATACAGCAAGTTTGGGCCTGCTACCCATCTTCTCAGTACCTGCTTGTGATAAATAAAACCAATTTGAAGTGTGTTTTTTTTACCCGTTTTGGGTTGAAATTATGGGGGTAAAAAAAACACACCCAAAATACATTATTATTAGAAAGGTAGCGGAAAGCAAGGTATGCCAAAAAAAAGACCACATAAAATAATGCTACTATGCACAACATGAAGCGTCAGTGTCAAAAGAGCTTCATGCTACAACCTTAGCAACTTATTAAAACCCTTACGTTTTTGACCATTTTTTGGGTGTCAACTTTGAGCTTGTGGGTCTGCCATACATTCTGAACTTCGCTAATGACTAATGCAATAGAATTACAGCATATGACGTACTATTTCTATTGCAGTATGTTACAGCTCTGTAACCCTTGTGTTCGCTGAGTAATGAGCCGTGTTTTTTTACCCCTCTTTTACTCCGTGTTTTTTTACCCCCCCTGACTATATATGCCTAATTGAATTAACGCGCTCGATTTGTACTGTTGTTTAATGCCCTAAATGCAATTTTAGATAATTCTCTAATTCACTGCCTGTTATTAGATTTAATATGGCACTTTTGTGATTATATATGTATTATGTTCACCACTAATCACTATGCATTTGTAGTCAGTGCACTAGTTAGAAGTCGAATTTGAATTTGTGTAGTTTCAATTTTATTCAGTTAGGTAAACCATCTTTTAGGCATGTTGTATTTCTGTAGTTTTCGAATCTGGGGTCAGAAAAAAGTTATATATTTTGAATTCTGTATTGCTATATATTGGATTCTTTGTCTAGTTTTATATATTGCGTGCTGTGTATTTGTGGCTTGTCATGCTTACTGCTGACAAGTTTAATAAATAAATTATATTCTGCGGTTAATTTGTTGCCTATCAGATATACATTAAGTTGTAGAAGAATAGCTGTAGAATATATAAGCTATTCTTTAACTTTGGTTAGTGCAATAATGTTTACTATTCTTTACCTATTCCCGAACTATTCTTCAGCTATTCCTGAGCTATTCCATAACATCGAGAATAACTATTCTCGAGCTTAAATGTTGGTGCAATGAAAAATTAATTTATGCTCGAGCTATTCTCGAGCTTATTCCTATTCTCGAGCTATTCTATTTTGGTGCAATCCAGTGTAAAAGCTATTTGGCTATTCTTCAGCTAATTCCTGGTCTAGATCAGGAATAACTTGAACATTGTAGAAGAATAGCTGTAGAATATATAAGCTATTCTTTAACTTTGTTAAGTACTATAAACTTTTCCTTTCCTCCCCCCCTCCCACCCTACTCCTCTCCCTTTCCTAGCCAATACCATAAAAACAAAAAAAACTCTTCCTAAAGATAAAGGGGGGGGCAAAAAAAAAAAAATTTATGCTCGTCCTCCCCCTCCCCTCGCCCTATTCTATTCTGGCGCGCTCCACGGCCGCGGGCGCCCGCACCCCCCCCCCCTCCCTTCTTTTTTTTCCCTCCACATTATTATTATAAAAATGCCCTTTCACCAAGGGCAGTCGTGTGGGTAGAATAGGAAAGTTGGCTGATCTACAGCGGAAAAATGCTAATAAGCTTGTCAAATAACCGGGACAAGTTTTGCAGCCGAATAGGGAAATTCAGCTTGCTAAATGAAGCGGACAAGAGTTGCGTCAGAATAGCAGTCGCCCTGCGACACGTTAGTGCTTTCTGCACCCTATTCGCGCGAATAATTAGGAAAAACATTTTCGACACCTACTAGCACTCAGGACTGAAGTCAGGTGTATAGATTATAAAGTTATACTCTACAGATATATACACTATACAGGTACCTATTTCATTTAAATTTCTCCATGTGCAATCTATTTTTGTTTTGTATATAGACATCTTTCCTAAAAATTACAAGTGAGTAATGGCGTATTTCAACTTAACATTATATATTATTATATAGACATTAACGACTAATATTCAATACGAATCATAAAATGTTACAATACAACCGTATAACTCTAGTTAATACAAATAACTGTAGAATTTATATAAGCTTAAAACTACATTTACATTACGTAACAATAAAAATGAATGGCGATCGATTGATTAATATATTATGGATGAACAATTATTTCTTCTGGACATATATAGCTTGCCTAGAAAATAACATCAAGAACCAATGAAATACATGGCACGTTTCCGGCAACAGGCAGCTGATGATAATGGCTGATTAATTCGCGCGAATAGGGTGCAGAAAGCACTAACGTGTCGCAGGGCGACTGCTATTCTGACGCAACTCTTGTCCGCTTCATTTAGCAAGCTGAATTTCCCTATTCGGCTGCAAAACTTGTCCCGGTTATTTGACAAGCTTATTAGCATTTTTCCGCTGTAGATCAGCCAACTTTCCTATTCTACCCACACGACTGCCCTTGGTGAAAGGGCATTTTTATAATAATCCTATTTCTTTTTCCGCTGCAGCAATTTGACTTGACGACAGGAAAGCTGACACTTGGATTGTATATTGTATGATTACATTCTGAAAAGTGATAGTCGCGCATGCGTATGCTGCACTACCTACTTATTTCTACAAAGCCACTAACAGTAGGTACACAATTGGCCTGTTCGTATTTGTCATTATTTTGGGTTAATAATTAATATATACATTAATTTTGGTCAAACTGACGTTATATTCGTGTTCGGCAACTCAAATTAACCCTTTTCACGGTTTTTCAAAAAAATTTAAAATATTCAAAAATTTGGTCAAATTGACCATTCTGGCACTTTGCCAGGGCTACGAAAGTGGACCAGTGCACACCACGCGTACCAAACAATATCAACTGACACACCCGCGACTATGTATTAAGATGCACCAGAAATACAGAACGAGAGGTTATCCATAAACTCGTTATACATTGAGAAAATCATGAAATAACATCATTTCAACGGTACACAGGGGGTGCACCAGTTCTGGCTACTACGTAAACCTGACAATAAATCCAATACCACGCTGTAAGGCACAATGTATGGGTTTATATTCGAATACAAGACGACAGGCCTCCATCTAACACCGTTTTGGCTACACTGCCTACATATTTATATACTGTCTAGTACACACAACCGTTGTTGACCACTGAGCACTATTTTGCATGAAAACAATAGTTTTTCGTCAAAATAACGTTATATTCCCGTTCAGCACCTCAAATTAACCTTTTGCACAGTTTTTCAACAAAAATGACAAAATTCAAAAATTTGGTCAAATTGACCATTTTGGCACTTTGCCAGGGTTGCCAAATTGGAACAGCGCAAATGACGCGGACCAAACAATATCCACGGACACCCCTGCGCCTGTATATTAAGATGCAATAGAAATACAGATCGAGCGGTTATCCATAAAAGCGTTATACATTGACAAAGTCATGAAAAACCATGTTTCCAAGGGTGTCAGAGGGGGGTGCACCAGTTCTGGCTACTAGGTAAATCTGAGAGCAAAACTAATATCACACTGAAATGCACAGTATATGGGTTTATATTCGCATACAAAACGACAGGCCTCCATCTATAACGGTTTTGGCTGTACTGCCCATGGGTAGCCTAACCCCCTAATACACGTAAAATACCTTCCGGACCCCCTCCCTAGGCCTACAGTGACACGATCGACTCCAAAAGGGGAGACGCACTACAACCCTACTACACTACCATGCATACAAGAGATCAGACTTGGGCTGTTTGCATGACTTCTCAAAAGCTGGCGCCATTGAATTTTTGACTTTGCCATTTTTCGAGGCCCAAAAAAGGGCTTTTCCCCCTCCCAGCAGAGCCAAAACGGCAAAAGCTCAGAATAAAATCCTTATGATGACACTATTGCCGACCAAAACAAATGTAAAAAACATAAAAAAGTGCCTCGCCAATAAGGATTTCTTGAGTTATGGCGCCGGGAAAAAAAAAAGACGGAAAAATCCGAGTTTGCGGGAGGCGATTTTTCATATCTCGGGTAATACCCAACCGATTTGCCTGAAATTTGGCCAGCATGTACCCCTCCCCCAGGCACGTGCACACACCAAATTAAAACCAGTTTGCTTGCATAAATTTTTAGTTATTAAAAAAAATAATTTTGAAATTCTGCAATGTGGAGTGTCGTTCCTATTCTAGGGTTAGGCGCTATCGCGCCTACCCTGATTATCGAGGTCTTATTCTCTAACTTTTTCACTGCACCATTAGAAAATAGCTCGAGAACAGCTGGAGAATAACTTATTCTGCAACTATCCAATTAAAATGTAGCTGTTTGATTTTTGTCCAATTAAAACCTTGCAGACAGCCAATTAAACTCGAGAAGAAACCTACATAAGCCCCGCCTACCAACTGATTGCGGAAGCAAATTCGTTTCTCGTCCGCTCACCGAAACCGCGTCGACTTGACTCAAGTCAGTAACCTGATGAGGCACGAAACCCAAAAGCGAGTATTTTCAACCTTTTTTCTTTTACTGTTTTTACACTAAAAAAGTGCTATTCTTACCTATTCCCACCTCCTCCCTCCCGCTACCCACACGAGAATTCTCGAGCTTAAAATCGATGTTTTGCTTATTCCTATTCTCGAGCTATTCTATTCCCCCCCTTCCAAAACCAACAAGCAACATAGAAGCAAGAGATCCACACCACCGAGAGAATAGCTTGGTGCAATCCAGTGTAAAAGTTATTTGGCTATTCTTCAGCTAATTCCTGGTCTAGATCAAGAAAAAAACGAACACAGTAGAAGAGAATAGCTGTAGAACATATAGCATTCTTTAACTTTGGTTAGTGCAATAAACTACTCCTTACCCATACCGAGACATAATGTACTATTCTTTACCCCTACCCCCGCCTCTATTCTTCAGCTATTCCTGAGCTATTCCATAACATCGAGAATAGCTATTCTCGAGCTATTATTAAATGTTGGTGCAATGACCCAAAAAATAGCCAGCAATCCACCATCCCAATCCCACCATCTAAACACACACACTTTTTGGCATGCAATCCAGTACGGCCGATGGCACCAACTTACTCTCCAGCTATTGTTATTCCCGAGCTACCCCAAAATAGATAATATCGGGGTCTATCCCTAAACCTTCTCCCCACAACAATAAAAAAAAGCACGAAAAAACAGGGAGAATAAACTTATTCTGCAACTATCCAATTAAAATGTAGCTGTTTGATTTTTGTCCAATTAAAACCTTGCAGACAGCCAATTAAACTCGAGAAGAAACCTACATAAGCCCCGCCTACCAACACGGAAGCAAATTCGTTTCTCGTCCGCTCACCGAAACCGCGTCGACTTGACTCAAGTCAGTAACCTGATGAGGCACGAAACCCAAAAGCGAGTATTTTCAACCTTTTTTCTTTTACTGTTTTTACACTAAAATAATGTTTGCTATTCTTTACCTATTCCCGAACTATTCTTCAGCTATTCCTGAGCTATTCCATAACATCGAGAATAACTATTCTCGAGCTTAAATGTTGGTGCAATGAAAAATTAATTTATGCTCGAGCTATTCTCGAGCTTATTCCTATTCTCGAGCTATTCTATTTTGGTGCAATCCAGTGTAAAAGTTATTTGGCTATTCTTCAGCTAATTCCTGGTCTAGATCAGGAATAACTTGAACATTGTAGAAGAATAGCTGTAGAATATATAAGCTATTCTTTAACTTTGGTTAGTGCAATAATGTTTACTATTCTTTACCTATTCCCGAACTATTCTTCAGCTATTCCTGAGCTATTCCATAACATCGAGAATAACTATTCTCGAGCTTAAATGTTGGTGCAATGAAAAATTAATTTATGCTCGAGCTATTCTCGAGCTTATTCCTATTCTCGAGCTATTCTATTTTGGTGCAATATATTCGGCCGATTGCACCAACTTATTCTCGAGCTATTCTTATTCTCGAGCTATTCCAGAATAGTTATTCTCGAGGTTTTATTCTCCAACTTTTCCCCTGCACCATTAGAGAATAGCTCGAGAATAACTATTCTCGAGAATAGCTGGAGAATAACTTATTCTTCAGCTGTCCAATAAAAATGTGGCTGCATCATTGTTATCCAATCACAGCCTAGCAGACAGCCAATTGAGCTCGAGAATATGCCAACATAAGCCCCGCCTACAGATTCGTTGTGTGAGCAGATTTGTTTCTCGTCCGCTCACCGAATCTACGTCGACTTGGGTCCAGTCAGTAACCTGATGGCGAACGAAACCCGAATGCGAGCATTTTTAAACTTTTTTGTTTTGTTATTTTTACTCTAAATAAATAATATATGAGCTAAATAAACATGAATATGTTAAAAATATGGAAATTTGGAGAATAAGCTATTCTCTAACTTTAGTTAGTGCAATAATGTTCGTTATTCTTCAGCTATTCCTGAGCTATTCTATAACTATTCTTGAGCTTTTCTCCAACTTCGAGAATAACTATTCTCGAGCTTAAATATTGGTGCAATGAAAATTTATTTTATTCCTGAGCTATTCTCGAGCTATTCCTATTCTTGAGCTATTCTTTGTTGGTGCAATCCGGGGTTAGTGTGGTAGGCGGGGTGTTTATTTAGTGTTTAGGTAGGCGGGGCTTATTTAGTCCAATTCTCGAGTTTAATTGGCTGTCTGCAAGGTTTTAATTCGACAAAAATAAAACAGCTACGTTTTAATTGGATAAGTTGGAGAATAAGTTATCCTCCAGCTATTCTCGAGCTTAGTTATTCTCGAGCTATTTTCTAATGGTGCAGTGAAAAAGTTAGAAAATAAGACCTCGAGAATAACTATTCTGGAATAGCTCGAGAATAAGAATAGCTGGAGAATAAGTTAGTGCAATCGGCCGTAAAAATAACAAAACAAAAAGTTTGAAAATGCACGCTTTAAGGTTTCGGTCGCCATCCGGTTACTGACTTGGCTCAAGTCGACGTATTTTCGGTGAGCGGACGAGAAACAAATCTGCTCTCATTGCAAATTTGTAGGCGGGGCTTATGTAGGCTTATTCTCGAGCAATTGGCTGTCTGCTAGGCTGTGATTGGATAACAATGATGCAGGCAATTTTTATTGGCCAGCTGGAGAATAAGTTATTCTCCAGCTATTCTCGAGAATAGGTAGTTATTCTAGAGCTATTCTCAATGGTGCAGGGGAAAAGTTGGAGAATAAAACCTCGAGAATAACTATTCTGGACATTTTGAGTAATTTAGGAGTTTAGGACAGACCGGTTACATTTGCTTTTGTTCACAGGCCTGTTTTGATGTGATTTGGTTTTCCATTAAAATCTAAAATGTCCGACGACGTCGACGACGTCAATTGTATGTCCGAATGACGTGGGGCACACGGACAAGTTGAACTGAATTGGACTTAGCCGGGATTAGGTACGCCGTTAGTACAATTGAACGTACAATACGGCTGAAGGGCAAACGGGTGTACGGCTGAACGGACAACAGTAGGAATTGAACTGCCATTCAGTTTGTCCGTTTCACTCCGTTCATCCGTTTGTCCCAATGTCCGTAGTGAAGTATGAATCGACCCTAAAGCTCCACACTTGTGAGTCCTCCCGTTCCATAATTGTAATGTACATAACTAATCTCAATCAATAACACCAATATTTATTGCACCAAGTTTAAGCAACATTATTAGCACTGGTTTTGTACAAAAGGTTTCTGACTTTTTCGATGTTTTAGTAGTTTCTTCATTCGTTTAAACCAATTGTAGCATCTAATAGTAACCGTAAAATTGTAGCAAAACAGCAATAAAAGGCAGCAGAAAAAAATGCAAACCGTTACTCCGGTTCCAAGCGACAGGACCGCAAATTTTGTGGCCCAAATAAAGAAAATTAGGCGGATCGCAACGTAAAGTATCCACAGACATTCTGTTAGTAAATGTGGCAGTAAAAGCGCTTTATTTTTGGCCGCTACAGCGTATATTTGTAACGCCGCTGTTATAAGGCTTATAAAAGCCACTACAATCAATACGTAATCGAACGGTTGTTGTGAACGGTTGATGATTTCGGTTTTATCACTGATCGGCGGCGTGAAAGCCAAAGTTATGATTGCGGCAAAAATTGCAGCGACTGAGAGTAGCCCCTCGACTATGGCTACAGTTAGGGCACCGATGTGAATGAAGCAACAACCGCAGCAAGAGGGAGCGTCGATTGGGGGAGACATCGATTTAGCACCAAAGGAAACGTCCTGAAATATATAAAATATAAATACCTATAAAAAACTGAGTAGTGTGAAGTAAGATAGGCTCGTTACTCGTTAAGCGTTAGATACGTCAAAGGGTTAGCGACAGCTCAGCATTGGCCCAGTAGAGTCAGAGTGCTAGTCAATATATACTCTGTATTTATGTTGATGCTTTCTAGAACAAGCACGTGTTGCGAGTAAAGTTAGGTAAATTAAAATTTTAGGCGTGCTCGTCGCGACGTGCTTGAAATGCTGAGGATATTCTTCGAATATAAAACTCGGCACCAAAAATTTTCAGAGCCAACATTTCAAACTATTAACGCAACGTGTTGACTGGTGGTTATCTCACTTCTTAGCCAACAATGTCAGCATTATGGTTGAAAACGTTTCTACCAAAAAACTTTTATGGCGTCAGTTTCACTTTTAAAGAGCTAGAGTCATGATCAAAATGACCGTCACCCACACATTCGGCCACTTTTTAGAGTCCAAAATAACTCAACGCCGCAACGACATCCATAACTGTGCAGCACTGCTAAGGCTCTTTGGCTTAGTCTGACAGTTACCAAATTGGCATCAGATTAAAACCACAACTTTCATGGTTCCGACGTGTTCATAAACAATCTTGGAAACATTGTTGCAACAGGTTTAGTTGCAGCCCTTTTGCAATCAGAATAATCGCCTGCCACTAACGACGTAGGTAGATACGTACACACACACCCACACACAGTGTGTATTTTAGGAACCTAGCAGTCGAATAACACAGCAATCGCCTGATCTGCGTGTTATTTATAGGAGCCTTTTGCACTATAGTATATACGCGGCGGCTAGCCGCCGCGTAAAAAAATCCTTTTTGACAGTATTGCTGAAAACCATGTGAAAGCCACGTTCATGCTTTTGTCTGTAGTGTCCGTGTCCTTATCTGTAGTATGCATACCTAACGGATAACACGCGTAAGATATATATTATTAAACAACTGGTCAATGGCAGTTCATTCTCATAAACATAGTTGAAGTCAAGACCAACTCGAGAGCGAAAAGTTGAGCAAACCGTTTGTGTTGATTTCCCACAACATTCATTTGAATTTGTCATAGTCTCTGTCCCTATGTCCTTAAGGACAAGTATGAATTGGGTTTAAGGTCAAGCAAAAAGTCGGGCATTACGGACAATTATTCCTTACAGATACGGACACAATTCTGAACCAAGGTTAACAGCAAGCTGGGAGCCACACAGGCACACAAGACTAGCAGAACGAAATGTAGTGAGGTCAGTTAAGGGGCCAGGAAACCTCAGAAAGAGGCGTTTCTATGGAAATGAAATTGGTTTGGAAATAAAGTCTCAGACACACAACACAGGTGAAATTACAACATTAATAAGTATGTGAGCGTTGCGAATAGATAGGACGGGGCAAACCGGTTTAGAAAGCACGCTAGATATTTGAATGCAGTTTAAAATGTGTGTTGTGTTTTGAACTGTAGAGTAGTTATAGGTATGTGTAATAGTCAACAACAGCAGTGATGTATATGTGCAAAGGTTTGTAATATACGTTGAGACTTGAGGTATTTTAAAAACTTAGTAGAAATGCGGTCAATAATTGGGGACTAGCCGGAAAAATGTTAGGAATGCAAAGAGGATTAAAAATTATTCCATCTTTCTGCAAATTTCTATGGCGTGGTCTTGCCTTGCCCCCCCCACCCTGGCACCGACCTTGACAATTCTGGCACATTCGTCGTTTTCTGTACCCCCTTTTCCAACAAATCAGAATTGGCAGGTGCTAGAATTTAAGTCATTTCAGTAGGGCAGCCTGTTGTATTCCTGGTTTATCCAGTGAAGTTGCTAGAAGCGAATTAGGGTATGCGCAGGGGTGGACGCGGGTCGTGGGTACCTGTGGGGACCCGCGGGTTGGGTTGGGTTGGGTCGGAAAATTTGAGCCGTGGGTCGACCCGCGGGTACCCACTTCAGGCTGCGCGGGTCGACAAAAGTTTTTCCGACCCGCGTAAACTGGAACCTGAAGAAATTGTCGATGTCACGGTGTAATTTTTCCCCCTGTGTAAATATTCCCCCCGGAAAAATTACCCCGGTGTAAATTTCCCCCCCCCGGGAAAATTCACACAATTTGACTATTTTGAACAGAGATGCACGGGGGGGATCTTTGAGGGGGGGTGCCCGACCCCTGGCGCAAGGGGGGGTGGGGTCCCTAGTTTTGGTCATTTTTCGGCGATAGCCGAAAATTTTTCAGAATTTTTCGATTTTCAACTCATTTTTGGGGTACTTTTTTGGCCGCAGGCGAAATTTTTTTGCAATTAGTCAATTTTTTACGCATTTTTGGGGTACTTTCTTGGCCATCATAGAGGGGGTGGGGGGTTGAGGGGGGGTGCCGGATGTCTGAGGGGGGTGGGTGCCAACCCCCTTCAGGGGGCGGGTGGATACCCCCCTACCCCCCCCCCTATGTGCATCTATGATTTTGAACTTATTTTTTAAAAACTGGCTATTTTGGCGATAAATTTATTTTTATGTACTTTTATTTACTTGTTTTTAATTTTTTTAATTTGCACCATGGTAGGTTTTCTGGGGGAAAAATTCACACCAACCATATAATTTGATTGTTCTGAACGTATTTTTTCAAAACTGGAGATTATACCATATCAAGATTGCTGTTTATCCAAAATCAACGGGGCTACCGCGACGATAGGCAATTGGGCTATTATAGCCAAGTCGCCTGGGATCGGCACGTGCTGCTGCGACTCATCGCCAGGAGCAATTGTGGCGATTTTAAGGGTCGATTCTTAGTTTACGGACATTGGGACAAACGGATGAAAGGACGTCCAGATATTGGTACTGAATGTCAGAACGGCTGTTCGATTTTTACTTTCGGCCATTCAGCCGTATGCCCGTTCATCCGTACTAACCGGCACCATTTAATTTTGTCTTATGTCCGGCAAAGTTAAATTTAGTTAAACTGTCGAAATTTTAAGGCATACGGACAAACAAAAAACAAGGTATGAATCGCACCCTTGTCCGTATGCCCGTACTTTCGTATGAATTAATGTTTTAATCAAACGTGAAACAATTGAAAGTGCTAATACCGCTGGTAGAGTCGTTATCCGTTCGCTGGTCTATTTGGAAGCGCAAGCATTCGAGTCTGGAGGGACTTAGTCTTAACAGACATATATTGATTTTGTTATATTGCATCGAAAATTTTTCGACGACAACAAAATAGTTCAAACAAATTTAAAATTTTTACCGCGATATGCACATCAAAGAAAAACAAAATTGATTCCAAGCAAGTTTTCTCCATTTATGATCAAAATTGTCGTTGAAAACAATTACTCGCTAAAATCACTCACTCACAACCCTAAATGCTACCTTAAAAATGTGATGACCAAATACCCTGATTAAGCCCTTTTTTGCCCTTATTATAAACGCATTACCCAGTTTTCAACTAATTTCGCGACAAATAATGCTACAATGAAAATTTTTGCGTGTTAAGGCTTCCGTCAGGACAGCACATTTTGAGCCTGAAATATGCTCTTAGGACTGGAAAAGTGGAAGGGGCTTAGAGAAGTCGTAGGTGTGTACCGTGCGGGCTTTCACTTGCCTCAACGGTACACAGTACAAGAGCCTTAACACTGTTCAGGAATCCGGGCCCGATTTATTGAAGCTAAATATTCGTCGTTAAACAAATTTTCAACCGCAAACATTTAACTGACCACTGATTGTCCTGTAAGTCTGTGTTGAGGTCAGCGTTTGCAAATGTTTCAATGAATCTTAATTTTCGGCATTGAATATTTTGCTTCAAAAAAACCGGCTCAGATAAGCTATGTATAATACCTTCGAAATTCATAGTCTTTTGTCTAGTCTAAAGTTATCACAGCCTAAAAAATTTTAGGCAGTACCGACAAAAATTACTTGCTACACACTCCGGAGTCAAACAAAGTCACTTGACTTCGGAATCAAAGTATAAAAATTAATGTTCAATTTGATACCGGAATTATGCGATTCCGACTCTTGAGTCTGAAGCAAGTAATTGTAGTTTGTAGGTATTTTTCCATTATTACCGCAAGGGACTTTTTGCAGTATTTTGTCTAACTGCAATCTTTTTCTTAATTCTATAAGGTCTGCAGTACCCAAGAAATCCCTAATAAATTCAGACTGGAATAACTGAATAAATAAGCCGTATTTATTAAATAACAAAATAACTCCCAACCAAAACGATATAGTAAATTCAAGTAAATATATAAAATAACAACAACCACATGTGACAAACAGGTGAGAACAAAACAGTGAAAAAAGGAATTAAATAATTAAGTAGATATTGTATTTTGGTTCGAAATAACGTGTGCCTCAAAACTACTAGACTCTTGAAAAAAAAACACGCGATTTCACAAAAAAGTTTTCCTCACCAAGATTAGGTAAGTAGAAGCACTACTTGCTTCAAGGTTCAGTAATGTTTTGTCGGACTCTAGTAAACACAAACAGTAAGACTGATTCAAACTTCTATTCAGAGCATTCGTAACAAAATTTCTAGAGGTTGAAACCCATTATTGTGACTCAGTCGAAATATACGCACATCCCGAATTTTCAAGTTAAACACAAAAGCTACGCTATAGTAGTTGATTTAAAAAAACATTGACAGGACAGACATACAGCTGTAAGCATGAATTATTTAATCGATCTTAAAATACAACTGAGACGAAACAATGCCTGAATGAACTAAAAAATTTTGATCTAGGGGTCGTTTGAACCGTCTATCCAATAATGGCCAAATATTCAATAGAATAAAAAATAAACTTTTGAAACGCGGTTCATACTAATTGTTCTTATTCTTATCCCTATTATTTAGTCCCTAAACAATTCTCAAACAACTGGCCTACGAATTGTAACAGTTATTTGCACGAGTAAGTTGGGGTCAAGTCCAGTTCGCAAACGAAAAGTCAAGCAAAATGATTGTGTCAATTTCTCACAACATTCGTTTGAAATTTTGTCCTTTCTCACAACATTCGTTTGAAATTTTGTCCTTTCTCACAACATTCGTTTGAAATTTTGTCCTTGTCCCTGCCCTTATGGACAAGTATGAACCGGGCTTAACAAGGCCAATAGTACATACAGCTAGAAAATGTTTCACAAGCATTGGCACACTGACTTCAGTCACACTGTCAGTAGGGTTTTAAGAGCACATAGTTACGCATACACGTATCACAGAATACTTGGATAAAAGTATAACCGAAATATTACCACGGATACTAAACCAGAATTAATAACAATAACATAAACAACAATTAAAACAAACAATAGTCAAAAATGCACTCCCAAAAACATTAGAAATCCTGAAATTGACCACTGACATCAATTTTGAAAGTCAGGGGGCACTTCAAACCCCCCCCTTTTAGTCAGCTTTTAAACTGCAGATCTTTGCATAGCAATCATAATTCCATCCCTGAACAGCAACGTCAGCCTATGAATCTATGGTCTATGGTTAGCCAAAGGTGAGGCACTCTCATCTTCACAATAAGGAAAAATGCCAGGAGCAACTCTCCCTACGTCATCAAAATGTAATGCAGAGTTATCATCGAAAAAGTAGTTGCCACTAACTTTACTAGCTTATTGCAGACCTAAAAATACAAAACAATTGACCAAAACATATCCATAAGAAATGCAATAATAACAGACCTTCTGAATGGTGAAAAATTTCGAAAAAATGCATAATAGTTAAAGTGTGACCAAAAAATGCTGGACCCTGAGACAAAATGACACACGCTAATTCACTACAAAAATAATTGCAAGCAGGGAGACTTCATACAGAGTATATACTGTTCACAAAAATCCCGCCACCTGTTTTTCTCAGGGTTCAGCAATTTCTGGTTACATTTTAGAACCCCTTGCATTTTAATAGTAACATCAGTATTTTTTCAGAACCAAATAACTTACAAACTCCTGAACAATATTAAGCTCAAGTAATATTATGAACCTGTAATTAAATAAGTAGTAAACATGAGAAGCACACTTTGAGTTTAGACAAGAGTACATTAATGACGTGGGTTAATTTTTTCAAAATCTTACTACTTCAGCAAAAAACTAATTTTTAGCAGTATTAAATAAGGTAGTTTCGTCGTCAGTAAGCCTTATGGTTTATAAACCATAAAAATCTTTCAGTAATGGATTGACTGATGATTAAAATATCCATTTCATTAAAAATATTTTCACAATCTCTAAAAATCCGTTAAACGGGCTTTTCTAAAAAAACAGCCCAGTGTGTCATATAAGATACCAACGTCATTACAATCAATACTCTTGGTATAAACAGGAGTGATTTGATTAAATAATAGATGAGACTAAATTAAATTAAAACAGATCTTATACTGAATAATATCACAATCTCTTACTAAATTCATAAATATTTTATAAAGTTTATGGCCTTTTCATGAATTATAATTAATTAATTATTAATGTATGTTAACCATACATGTTTGACGGGACGCCACCCCAAAAATGGAGAGACCAGGCACCGAGGTTAGGCCGTAGGGTCACGAAAATTTGGGCAAAATTTAGTAAATGGCACCTTTTTGATCGAATTTCACAAAATTTTGCTAAATTTAGGGTATTTTTGGTCGATCAGGGGGGGCTCCAAAATTTGGCCGGAGAGGCCCCCCACATTAATTGATTGACGCTGTTACGTCATGTAGTTTACTGTTTTTTATGAACAGACCAAAAAAGTTATAAAAAAATAGTATGTTGTTGATCTAAAATTAATAGTTAATTTATTCTGCATCATTAACTACCTAGCGCATGCAAAGTTGGCTGTAAACTTTTTTAATACAAAATTCCAATTAAATCCTAATCTATCTAATATGCACATTGAAATAGGCCTAAACAATTCGATAAGTAGAGGGAGGGGTGGGGTAAGATAATCAACTCAGTTTCCCCAGTTCCAACTTTTTGTAGAATTCTGAAGCAGTGAACGCCAGCGAATCAATAATACCCGCCACCGTGAAAGTGCCTCCCACAATTGCGCAAATCTGAAACATAAACATAACTGGTTTCATTCAAACTAAAATCTGAGAAATAAATAACTGTTGAACACTGAGACAAAACAAAACATATTGGGTGGATTTCACAAAAGAGATCTTATAAAACTCCGGTTTTACGTACGGCTTCATATTATGATTAGCGCACGTTTATTGCCTGATAGCCGAAACACTGCCGATTCGTCACGAATTTAGTAGATTTTCTTGTCAAATCCAACGATTGTGATTTTATTACGAAAAGAACAAATTACAGCCATCAAGTAGAACGCAGCTACTGTTTTCTCTCAGTATTCAACATATTTTATTAATCAGACACTGAAAACTTCACAAAAAAATCATGATAATTGTTAGGGATTATACTTTGCAAAACTCATAAAAATTCTACTTGATGTTTAATTAATGTTCTAATTAATTGGCAAAAAAGTCATACTGAGTCCAACAAAAAAACATCTAGATCTCAGCCCTGGGTTGACTCATCCGTCAGTATCTCTGAATAAACGATAAAAAAGAATTAAATCAAATCCAACTGACGGTTGTGAGAAAGGAATATAGCGGCTGTCGTTTTTCAGTATACTTGACAGTAATGGGAATGAGTTCGTACCGGAACCAAACCGCAGGCATTATGGCGCCACCGTGGTGGAATGAAATATATTCCTCAAACATTAAAATTGATGTTTACAAAAATAAAATATAACGAATAAAATAAAAAAATAAAAACAAAATAAAAACGTAAAATTTGACGAAAAAATGCCGAGCTCTGAGAGACGAAATAGAAGTCATAATTTTCGTACCCTTCGATCAGATACGTTAACATTAAACTGTAAAGGGAATTTTTAAAATTTAACATTAAACTGTAAACTAAATTTTTAAAAAAAGTAATTTGTCTACCACACTTGACTCACTTTATAGGCATAAGTGTACTGGTAGGAGAAAGTTAGTATTCCATCTAAGTCTTGATAAACACTCGGGACCACCTTCAAAATGTAGTCGTGCGATGCAAGAGCTAAAAAAAATACAGACAATTATTCATATAAAAAAACACCTGAAATATTTCACTAACAAAATGGACACCTCAGGTGGATTCTCATTAAGGTGGCGCTCCGAATAACCAAATAATTTAGCTAAGCTACTTGATCAGCTGAGAATTGAGTGATATTAAAGATTAAGTTCCATCCTTACGTTGAGCTCCAGTGGTCTCTTTGTTGTGAAGTGCATTGAAGCTGCCATGATGACTACGGTGCTGAAAAAAAGACAGAAAAACCTTTTATCAAAAAAAAGAAAAAACGAAATAAAAACACAAAGCATGGCTGATAATCAAAACTTTAATGGCTGGAAATCTGACAAAAACGGCAATGCGGCTATTTTCAGTTTTCAAACCCTGCGGTCAAAATTTTTGTCCACTGCTAAACAACTCGCTAGCTTTTTCATCCCCGTAGATGACTGTCTCTATGATTGGTGAGCCTTAAGGTTCAAGTATTAAAATCTAACCAATCATAAAAGTCGAAAAATGGTGTTTTTTTATGAATATTATATACTTTGTATTATATTAAAATACATTATATTTATTATATACTTTGTATTATATTAATTATATTAAAACTGTTATATACTTAAACCCTCAGAACACCCCATAAAAAATCAAGGTTCAGACGGCTTATAAGAATTTTAAAAAAGCAGTGCAACTTTACAAGGTTACACTAGCAAAACCGTTCCATAACTGAAAGACTAATGAACGTTAACCGGTTAACCTAGAAGGGTAACAGAATTAAGCTTGTGCGCAGAAATATTTCATCTAACGTCGTGTATATATAATATATTGGTTTGGTATAGAACAATCAAACAAATTGATACCTTCATATCTTGCCCAAAAATGACGCTATGAATTTTGTGACGCATGTCTGGGTTGTCCGGTTGCACAGACGCGGAGTGGGTGGAAACGTGAAAATTGCCCGGAACCTAAATCAAAAAACAAAGTGCACTATTATATCATTCAAAATTATTTGTGTCGTGAAAATTCACTGACTCGAATTCAAAAGCACTAAAACCCCAAAAGGCTACATGTGTACTCGGCCTTATGATTACTTTACAGTTTACACAGTTCCAAGAAAACGACGATTAAGTACATGCCTAGTCATAAAATCAATTAAAGTTTAAATGACTCATAAATAAATGACTTATAAATAAATGTTCATAAAATCATCCTTCATCCTTCATATTCATCCTTCATCCTTCATATTCATCCTTTATCCTTCATCAATTCATCCTTCATCATTCAATTCATCATTCAATTCATCAATTCATCAATTCATCCTTCATCCTTCGTCAATTCATCCTTCATCCTTCATGTTCATCCTTCATATTCATAAATGACTCATAAATAAATTAAAATTAAGTACATGCCTAGTCATAAAATCCAATTTCTGGCACAATTTCTAAAAGTTCAAGCCCAGCCCACTCAATTCCCAAAAAATAGACAACCGATTCTGCCAATTATTCATATGAATTTGCTCTCAAGTTACAAAATAAACTGGGTCACATATGAGGGGGGATGGGGGGGACCCCCCCCAAAATCGAGAACCCGGGGGGGAGGGTCCCCAAAAATTGGGCAAAATTTAGAAAAAATGGCACTTTTTCGCAGAGAACCCGGGGGGGAGGGTCCCCAAAATTTGGCCGGAGAGGCCCCCCCAAAATTTTGACCCCGTTACATGTATGAACTGGGTTCAAGGTTTAATAGCAGAAAACCACAAGAAACAAGAAGCGCCGCAAGTCTCCAACATTGGCTGCTAAGGGGTCATAAGCGTCTGTGAACAAAGAGAATAGAAGCACATATGGGGGGGGGTAACCAGTAACCACCCCCACCCCCCCCCGACCTTTCCACATTTCCTGATTGCAGCAAGTGTTCCAGAATTGAGTAAAAAAACGAGAAATCGCAAAAGTTTCCGGTCACAGCCAAAAAATTGGTTAAAAATCGAAAAAGGGCATACTTTTTCTGGCTTTCGCCGGAAACCAACACCAAGACAACCCTCCTTTTAGCCAGGGGTCGTGCACCCCCCTCGCCGATTGCTCTCGTGCTGCTCTGACCAAGCGTCTACCTTATTGACAGCAAAAGTAGCCTCAAAGCGACACCCCTCGCCCTCCGGGGTCAGCTTGGTGTTGTCCACAAAGCCCACTTCATGCCGTCCCTGCTCGTCCTGGATATCTAGGCCAATGTCTGAAATAAAAAATATAAATTACAAAAAATTATTCTGTCCACTGTCAGAGGGGGTAAAAAAATACGATCGAAAACATGGGGTAAAAAAAATACACCCCCCTCCAAGAAAAACCTCAACAGGTATATGCCTGTTGAATACATACAAAGGAAGCACTACTAGTTCTACATTATTAAACATATTACCTAGTCATGATCTGTCGTCAGCTTATAATACGAAGCTGACGAAATCATGCACCCAAAATATGGCTCATTTAACAAGAGCCAACAAAATTTTCACAAACTTCTCTTGTCGCGTGGTCTAGCTGTTTTCCGACACTAGCTGCGCATATGGCATAGCCGACTACCCTTCTTGCAAACTGTGAATGGTTCTTCTCTATTGGTACTGGTTGGCGCCTATGGTTGGCGCCTACGGGAGCCATATTTTTTTTACCCCCCATTTTTGGTCGATTTGTGGGGGAAAAAAATACGGATACTTTTTGCCTTCATGTTGTGTTTTTAAACCAAAACAACTTCATTTGCTTAAAAAAGTAAGCGCAGGAAGGTGCTACGGCCTCCAAGTGTACTACGACCACCGACTGCTAACAGAGCGGTTCCAGCTACACTAGGGTGTTCAAATTATGAGCTCAGCTACATAAATACACATACAGACGCACATATGCCCAAGTTGCGAAACTGATTATAATATTGGTTATTCACTCCTTAAAATACAACATCTGGGAACAATATAGTGTACAACACTATTTGAATATTGACAGCAATGAAGGGAAATTTACCTAATTTAAGACTACATTTAAGTATGCAAAAACAATCAAGCAGGGCGTCACCACAAATTTTAGCGTTCCGCGGTACAATTTTTACGTCAAATGATTCAGTTTACCGCAAAAAAATAATATGTACGTAAACGGAAAAAATTTTGAAAAAAAATTTTAAAAGAGTGTAGTGTAAAAAGTAGTTGTGGTGTTCTTGGGGCTTTAATTCCAGTGGCCTTTTCTTTTATGTGCGAGTTTAATTGAAAAATCAGTAAGTTCGAGTTGAGTTTCATAACGGTTGAAGCATTTTGGTCTGCGTTCCTGGTATGAGTCAGAATCGACCCGTATTTTTTTCCCCGCGACCGTATTTTTTCCCCCAAAATGGGGGTAAAAAAAACGTTTATTTTTCGATTTACATAAAACTAGTAATGCAGAGAGAAAAGTTTAATATGTCGTTTTGTAGAGCAACTCCGCGAGGTATTGTCGGAAACAAGTTTGCCCTATAAACTTTTAATCCAGGAAAGCAAAAAAACCTTGTTCTCATATTTTGTATTTTTTTACATCTGACTATATACGTCGGTCCATTAAAAAATCCATTCGGTCATTTGTTTCTCGACATTGATCCCGACCTTGTTCAAGCTTTAAGCCAATAACTTGTCCTTTCCCCCTTTCCCTGATTTCTCCCTGAATGTCTACAGACAATGGTACGAAACTAACGAACCTTGCTTTTTTTCAAAAAGAAATTTTCGTGAAGCATAGATATACACACTGGCATATACCCACGGGGAGCAACTCACAGTCGCAGTTCATGTTGGGCAGGGTGACATTCAGAGTGACTGGGATCCGAGCCTCCTTTCCCGGATCGTCAACGAACAGCTCGCTTACTCTGAAAGCAAACAAGTCTACACATATAGCATGCCCGGGTATTTTTCAAGATATAGGGGTATATATATAAATATAAAATATATTATATAAAATAATCGAGGTGAGGGTATATATAGTTAAATCTGTGGGAAGAGTGAACATATACTTAAAGTAAAAAACTCAAAATATCAAATTTTAGACAATCAAGCACACAAATTTTTTTAAAAAACCCTGGACTCTAAACAAATCATCGCGCTTACACTTCAACAGAAAGGAATCGATACAATTCGGAGACGAGCAAAAACAGAATGAAGCAGACACATCCGATAGAGATTAGAGCCCCCGACAGAGTGGGCTGGGTCAGGTCCTTGGGAACTTTGCGATAAATATCCAATCTAAAACAAACACAAGCTCATAGTTAAAACACGTTTCTGAGAAATTCATAGCAATTTCGACAAACAAGCCATTCTTTACTATTACTAAATAACATAATATAACTAATAACTAGGTTCAGTTACTCATTCAGGTTATTTGGATTGAAACCCTTCATTGATTCGACTGAAAGCTTTACGAATAATGTCATCTACTCGCTCTTCAACTGATGCTGCCGCGGTTGATCCTGTCTGTTTGCTGTGTGACCAGGATATCTCGGCAATCGATACGAAATTTCCATGCGCCAAGTGTGGTCTCTTCGCCCATCGCACTTGTCTGAAGGTCAATTCTCCTCGACCTCACCTGCTAGATCTGCTTACAAAATCCCAGTCCCAGGTTCGTTGGTTCTGTCTTAAATGTAATGTTAATATTGACAAGGATCTGGCAGTCCTGAAATCCTTGGAGGAGCGTTTTGTCACTTTCGAAGCCAATCAGAAAAAACTGGAAAATGCTATGGGCCTTCTCATCTCGAAAGTAGACGCGCTGCAGCATGATGCTACTCCAAAGCTGAGGGTGGCACCTGCTAATGAGGGATCAAATGTTGATATGGAAAAAGTGTTTCATGAAATTGAGGATCGTGAACGCCATAAAAACAATGTTGTTATTAATGGTTTGGCGGAAAGTACTGACACAGGGGGGGGCTAATCGTAAAAGTTTTGATCTTTCGACTGTGGCAAAACTGCTCAAATTTTTGGGTCTGCGCGATGACATTCCCATCAAAGGCTGCTTTCATTTGGGCGCAAAAAATTCAGGAACGCCTAGGCTACTCAAAATCGTGTTTGCTAACTTAGAGGATCGTAACGGGGTACCGGAAGCGGCTAAGCAATTGCGAAATGTTCCTGCTGGTTCTTGCTTTAAGAAAGTTTATATAAATCCGGACCGAACCCCAGTTGAGCAGAAAATTTTCAAGCGTTATCTTGATCAACGCCGTGCAAAAAAGGGGCCTGCCCCTTTGGGGGACCCCCAGCCGTAGCTTTGCCACCCTCTACGACCTCCTGTATTGTACATAGACCGGTACCCATCAGTAACTTTTTACCTTGTATTCTACTTAACGCCCGTTCAATTGTAAATAAGACTGAAGATTTATATATGTTGTGTCATTATTTTGCAGCGGCCCGTGTTATACTTATTACAGAGTCATTTACACAGTCAGTGATTTTGGACGCGGAATTGGCCATACCAAATTTCTCCTTGTTCCGCAAGGATAGACCTGATCGACGCAGGGGTGGAGTTTTGATATATGTCCACGAATCTCTGCACTCTCGCCCCTGCTCTGCGGTCTCTAATTCCAACTTTGAAGATGTAATTGCCTGCGACGTCGATTTTGCCGCGAACAAATCTGTTTTGTTTGCCTGCATTTACCGTTCCCCTACCTCCAGTGCCTCGAACAATTCAGAACTGTGTGATCATATCCAGCAAGTTAGTGATCTGAACAATTTTTGGGCCAAATGCATTGTTGGAGATTTCAACTATCCTTCTATTGACTGGAACGGCACTGTATGGCCCCCAGCTGTTGACAAATTTATGAATGCGGTGTTTCTCGGAGGTTTCTCACAGTTCGTCACGGAACCAACCCGGGGCTCGAATATTTTGGATCTTATTTTCTGCGATGTCGATTGCATCCAAAATATCCAAACTACAGCTCCCCTCAGTTCAAGCGATCATAATTGTGTGTCCTTTAGTGTGTGCGTTGGTGAACAGGTATATACTGCAAGAGCCTGCTTCTCCTCGTTTGGTTCGCCGTTGGAAATTTGCCGATTGGAATATTATAAATGCCGAGTTAGAAGTTGTTGATTGGGACTCCATCTTTGTCGGTGATAATGTGGACACAGTATATATGGCTAAATTTCTGTGGTGTCCTGCTGGAAATTCTTAACCGTAATTGCCCGCTGCAGTCTGTCAGAACCAGCCGCAAACCAATCTGGGCAGACCGGGACGCCTGGCTTGCTTTGAAGCGTAAACACAATGCCTTTCGCAGATTTAAACGTTTGAACTCTTAGGGATCCTGGCTTTGCTATAGGAGGGCTAGCTTATTATGCGACACGAATGTTCAAAAGCAGTACGCCGGTTTGAGTTTATGTTGGCTCGGAATATAGATTCCGACCGTAAGTCCTTCTATGCCTATGCTAGACGGCGTCAGAAGGTGAAATCGCGTATTGGCCCCCTTCGCAAAAACGATGGCAGCTATACCTCTTCCGCTGCTGAAGAAGCTACGCTTTTGAACAATTATTTTCAGTCTGTCTTTAATAACCACCATTTCGACCCGCCCGTATTCGCATCCCGCACCGACGATGTTATGGACACATTTCTCTTCCCTTGCGACTCAGTCGCGAAATGTCTATTCTCATTGAAATCTGACTCTTCCCCTGGTGATGACGGCATACCAAATCTATTTCTGAAGCGCACCTGTTCCGTTCTAGCTGCCCCTCTTGCTCGACTTTTCCAGCTCTCGTTTCAGCTCGGCTCTCTTCCCTCTGCCTGGAAGACTGCGACGGTTACACCTATCTTTAAGAAAGGCTCCAAGCACCTCGTTGAAAACTACCGCCCGGTGAGCTTGACTGTTTCTATCAGCAAAGTAATGGAACGTCTAATTCGGGATGCAATTGTCGATTTTGTCTTGCAGAGAAAGCTTATTTATTCATCCCCACATGGATTCATGGCCAATCGCTCGACTGTCACGCAATTGCTGGAATATCTCAATTTTGCCACTAGTATCACGGACGACTCAGGCTGCCTCGATTTTATCTACATTGACTTCAGTAAAGCATTTGACACTGTTGTTCATGCCGGTCAGCTATTCAAGCTTAAAGCGTATGGCATTAGAGGTAACCTTTTAAAATGGATCGAAAGCTACGTTTGTCACCGGCTCCAACGTGTTCGTGTCCGGGGCTCTACGTCTGATTGGTGCCCTGTCTCCAGTGGAGTCCCACAAGGGACGATGCTTGGCCCCCTTCTCTTCCTCCTATTTGTTAATGATATCGATATTAACATTTGTTATGATATTAACATGTAGCGATCGACCGGAGGCTCCGGCCGGATTTGAGCCTCCGGCTCCGGCTCCGGCTCCGGCAAAAAAAGTGCCGGAGCCGGAGAATTTTCATTGTTCAAACTTTGGTTAAAAAGTTAAATTTTTGAGAAAAAATCACTAGGTTAACGAAGCGGTTCGTCGGTTACAGAACTTTATTACTGCCAGTTGTAATGGAGGTGACCATACATGGGCGTGGGGGGGGTTTTCACCCCCCCAGAAGGCAACCTCACCCCCCCCCCCAGACAGGTGCTTCACCCCCCCCCCAGACTGCTGGACGGTGGCTCACGAAAGCAGCAGGACAGCTGCTCCGCACCACCCCCCCCGGTGGCTGGCTCACCCCCCCCCCCCCAGAATTGGCCAGCTGCCCACGTATGGAGGTGACTACCTCTCTCTAGCATTATGTATTTTTACGTCTCCGATTGACTAAACTCAGCCTAAAAATCAAAAGTTTCACACAATTTTTTCTAGGGGCTGGCGCCCCCAGACCCCTATAGGCAACTACGTGACTAAGTGATTCGAACTTGACTTTTAGCTCTGATGTTTTCGGCCGGTCAAATTTAATACAATGTTTGCATGTGCTGTTATTTCGCAAATTTTTGTGTTGAAATAGCAAAAATGTTCATTTTTACACATTACAAAAAATCGAAAAGTCATTCTTCCCAAAGTTTTTCGCCGGCTATGCGACTGATATACTGGTATACTGATAGACTGATATAGTCAGTGGCCAACTACTGGTCGTATGAGTGTGTAAAGACTTGTATAGAAATGGGGCGTTAAACTTTAAGGAATGCTGTTTCGAAAAAAATTGAAAATTTTTCACGATTGTCAACATTTTTTACTAATTGAAATTTTTTTGAAAAACACTGCCTCCGGCTCCGGCATTTTATATCCGGCTCCGGCTCCGGCTCCGCCTCCGGCAAAATTTTACCTCCGGTCGTTCGCTACGAACATGTCAGCTGTGCTATTTACAAATTCGCGGATGACATCCGACTCGCTCGACGTATATCTCGAACTTTTCACGACCTTGATACTTCTGCTTTCCAACTAGATCTGGATGGAATTTCTGAGTGGGCTAGGATGTGGCTAATGAGCTTCAGCTGCCCCAAGTGCTCCACAATGCACTGTGGACACAACAACCCTTCTGTGGACTATGCACTGGATGGAATGACACTTAAAACTAGCGAATTAGAGAATGACCTTGGTGTGTTTATCTCACCCGACCTCAAATGCTCTACCCACTGCACGAAAGTGGCGGCCAAAGCTGAATCAGTTGTTGCTGTCTTGCGGCGCTCGATCAAGGATTGGTCTAAAATTGTCTGGATTCGGCTGTACCGAGCTCTAGTGCGACCTCACCTCGAATATGCTACGAATGTTTGGTGCCCCCACTACGAGCGGGATATTGCTGTTATTGAATCTGTTCAGAGGCGTGCTTCCAAACTGATACCGCTTATTCGCCATTGGTCCTACGAGGAAAGGTTGCAGTACTTGGGCATTCAGTCTTTGCGTACGCGGCGTACCCGTTAAGATCTAATTCTAGTCTACAAAATTGTGAATAATTTGGTCGATTTGGACTGTTCCAACTTTTTCATCCGCGGCAACCCGGTTACTCGAGGTCACCCCCTCAAACTTGACCTCAAATCGGTGCCACGTACGAACCGTCGACGTTTTTTCTTCCCTCATCGGGTGTTAGCGTCTGGAATGCCTTGCCGGAACACGTTGTGTTGGCCCCTTCTGTTGCCAGCTTCAAATCACGGCTCCAATCGTTGCCAATTTCGAAAAAAGAAATTCCTAGCATTCCTGAATTAATTGATGATACAATAACTGACCTTCTCACATCGAATGCCATCACAGCTGTAGTATAAATCTGAAACAGACGGGATCAAGTGCAGTTGGGGGGGGATAGTGGGTCTATATTTTGGAGTATAATGGTGCGAGAAAAAACCCTATTTTCAACTTTTCTTGTCGTCCGGTGCTCCACATAAATCGAATCCCTTAACGCTCACGGCTGTTATAACGGCCATCTTTCGCCTAACTATTGCACTAATAAAATAGATTCTACCTACTCCCGTTTCTGAGTAAGAAGCCTCGAAACCTCCAGAAAAAAACCCTAATGCGAGGAAAAAACCCTACCACTACTTTTTTCGGTTCTTCTATTAGCAGTGACTATAAACTCAATTTCATCGTGTTTTACAACTCTTAGGCTGCAGCAGGGGCGTAGCCAGGGGGGGGAATGGGGGGAATTCCTCCCTTCCCCCGAAATTGTTTCCGACTGAAATTTTACACAAGGGTTCCCTTTGGTTTTTATGGTCCGGCCGGAAAAAATTTCTGGTACGTCTCCAATTGACCAAATTTGGCCTAAAAATCAAAAATTTCCCCAATTTTTTCTGGGGGCTGTCGCCCCCAGACCCCTGCAACTCTTTGGCATAGTGTCCTTACTTTTATCTTAAATGAAAACATGTGCATGTACATACATCTACATTGTGCCCCATGTATTTGCTTAATACAATGTTTGGTGTATCGTTTTAGCTGTTTTTTGTTACAAAAAATACATTTTTAGTATGTATATAATTTTAGTTTTTATGTCAAAAAATTTCGGAAAATTTGCTAGTTTGCTAGCTTCTGGACCATTGCCGGCGAAATCTTGATCGGCGAAATTTTTGCAAAATTTAGGGTTTTTTTGGTCGATCTGGGGGGGGAGGGTTTCCAAAATTTGGCCGGAGCCCCCCCCCCAAATTTTGACCCCGTTACATGTATGCTCACGTGACTCACAATAATTCTTCAACAATCGACCTTTTTCGGCACAAATGACTTCTGCCCAAATATGCATTTTTTCCGTATATAATTATATAAAAGCACTAAAAACGAATTTTTGCACTTATTACGTTAGAAACGGTGGACAAACACCGCCCGCGTCTATCATTCTTGGATTTAAGTGGTACACAGCAGCTAAAACCTAAGTATTGCAAAAAATGCCAAATTTTAATGAAACATCACAAAAACAGGTTTCGTAAGGGGTGTCGGTGTCAAAACGGCCAAAACGACAAAAAACGACGTTTTGCGGTCGAATAAACGGTTTAAATGAAGTCCACGCATGTTGTTAGCCCAGACGAATCAACTTTTGTAGCAACAATGGGTGAGTTTGGAAAAAATTGTCGCCAAATAAAATAGGGTTTTTTAACCGCAATAGGGTTTTTTCCCGCACAAACTTTGCACAGTCACAGGTGAACCGTTTTTAACTGTTTCACGTTTTTCAAAACGTTTTTCACTGTTTTTGAGCTTTAGAAGTTTAGAGAAAAGGTAACTCTTTTGAAAAATGCAAACGACGTTGGCCAAAAGTGTTTTTGTAAAAAATTATGGCGAGTCAAAATTTTGGAAAATTCTGTCACTCTGAACTTTTTGTGTTAAATGCAGTTGGGGGTGGGCCGGAAATAGTGGACCTATATTTTTGAGTAGAGCACCTTGGGGGAAGCATTTTTGCTTCTAGAACCCCTATTTCATTTTTTGGATTTTCTGAAATATGGCCCCCCGAAATCTGAACCCACAGTGAGGGACGTTTTCGCAATTTTTTTGCGGAAACCCTTATTTTTCTCGTTCCAAACGTGCCTAAATAGAGTCAAAATAATGTTTACAATTTTTTAGAACCAATACAAAGGCTCTTGGACACCATTCCGTCAGAAAAAACAGGCCAAATTTACGAGAAACGTCAAATAGCCACTTTTGGCTTCAAACTCATTCCTGCGTTCACTTCCAAAACCCTGAAAATGCAATTTTCAAGGGGTCATAGCTCAGAAAATACAAATTTGTGGATAGGGGTTCTATTACAAAAAATGCTTCCCTTGAGGTGACTCCAAAAAATAGGTCCATTATCCCCCCCGCAACTGCACTTGATAAAATTGCAAAATTTTGATATTTCATAAAACATTTTACAGGCCTGAGAATTGTACAAAAATTTTTGTGGTAAGTCAGTTTTGGATGCGCTTTCCACCTACATACTCAAAAAGGGCCTATGTCTAAAGGTTCGGCCAGGAAGCACTAGAGTTTTTTCCCCGCAAAACGCGTAGTTTTTGTCCCGCACCACTACAGAACACCTCAAGGAAACAATTTTTCGAATAAAACCCCTATATATACACAAATTTGGATTTTCTGAGCTATGACCCCTTGAAAATTGCATTTTCAGTGTTTTTGGAGGCTAACGTAGGCCGAAGTTTGAATTCAAAAATGGCTATAACCTTTGTTTTCACAGGGAGAAAATGGCGTCTTTTTAACGCCTTTTTAACGACTGAAAAACGCCGATTTTAATTAGACAAAAAATAGGCGACAAATAGACGCCGCAAGAATAGTCATTAAAGGTTTTGAGTTACTAGTATTTTCGCAGAAACAATTGTTGTTTCACTTTTTAGCAAGAATATGTGACACAGCCGAGTTTTGGGCGAAATGAATAATATTTCGACTTTCGACATCTTCACAATATAGATGAATAAAAGTGGCAAAATTTGACATATACAATCAAACATAATTTAAATTAAAAAATATGACCTATATATACAGTATACACACAGGGAAACAAAATGAACATGCATGCAAAAATGCAACCTACACTGCCAACTGGCTTGAAAATAAACGAATGTATATGTTACATATTATGTTCGCAGAATAAACACGCAAAAATCACTGATAAACCTGCAAAAATACGGTAGCTCCGCCGTGTAGAACTTTACATTTTCAAGTTTTCAACATAACGGTCTCAATGAAAAATGAAATGAAATTTGCCCCTAGAAGGACTATATACCATTTTCAGATGTTTTCAAAGGTTTTTCAAGCTAATAAAAAACATCTGAAATAAACGTGAAAGTTTTCAGGTGGAATTCATTGAAAATTTACAGATATAAAAAATATCTGAGTTTTCTCTGAAAAAAAACAGAGAAAATTTATATATCTGAAGAATATCTGAATTTTGTGTAAAACTGTTCAGATGACTTTCAGATAAAATTTACAGATATGAATTTTCTGTGAAAATGAGTGCTGGAAGGCGGAGCTTGTGAAAAATCTGTAAATTTTGTCTGAAACTTTTAACAGAGTATTCAGATAATATTCAGATATCTGAATTTCATCTGAACAAAAACTTGGTTTACAGAAATTTCAGATACAATTCAGAGGGCTGGTTTTCCTGTGCTTGGAGAAAAAGCTGAGCTTGGTCTGATGAATACGAAAAGCCGGATAAAAGCCTGGCTTAAACTTTTATGAATACCGATTTTTGTTTGTTTGTTTGTCAAGTCAAGAACCAACCGTCAAGTCTAAAACCCTGGATAAAAAACCCGGCTTGCGCACAAGCTTGGATTTATATCTGAGCTTTTTTGTCAATCCAGGCTTGAAACCTATGTAGCTCTACTAGCTTTTCATTCGAGGTTTTTTGGTATTCATGAAAATTTCATGAAAAAATCAATAAAATAATCACTGAAGCCGGGATTATGATCCGAGCTTCATTTTTATGAATACCGGAAGTGCATAAGTCATTATACCAGCTTTTATGAATACCAAAAAGCTTGGAGAAAAAGCTGAGCTTGGTCTGATGAATACGAAAAGCCGGATAAAAGCCTGGCTTACACTTTTATGAATACCGATTTTTGTTTGTTTGTTTGTTTGTACCGATGCAAGACGCCCTAGTTATTTAAAAAATTTTAAGAACATAAAGTTGCACAAAAACTGCAATGTTTGCGACATCACATGGCAACTTGAGTGACTGTGGAGGTTCACGGCCCACGGGGGATTGCCCCCAGAAGCTGGAGCTAAAAATGTGCACAGTACTGTATGTCTGTATGTGTCTGAAAATTTTCAAAGCCAATGGAAGACCGTCAAATCAGTATAAGCGTATTAAACTAGGAGATGCTGCATACCGTATATACTCACTCACACATACATATAGGTTAATCAAAGACAATAACAAGAAACACAATAAGCTACTAAGTTGCAGGGGTCAGTGGAGAAAATTTTGATTTTTGGGCCAAATTTGGTCAATTGGAGACGTATCGGAAATTTTTCCGGCGAACCCGCAAAAACCAAAGGGGGGACCCTTGTTGAATTTTTCTTATGAGTTGGCCAAAAGGAGGGGGTTCAGACCAGGAAAACCAGGAAATCTGAATTTTCTGTAAAATTTTATGTGTTACAGATTTTTCAGATGTTTTTTACCCTTTCCATTCAGAGACATTTTACAGACTTTCAGAGAAATTTCAGACAAATTTCAGATAAATTCAGAGGAATTTCAGAGAATTTCACCCAGAATTCAGAAACTCTAAATTTTATCTGAAAAAAATGTTACAGGCTTTTCAGATAAATTTCAGATATTTTTTACACGAGTTTCAGAGAAAATTCACTTGTTTTTCACATCTGTAAATATCAGGTAATATCTGAAAAACCAGTAACATTTTTTTCAGATAAAATTCAGAGTCTCTGAATTCTGGGTGAAATTCTCTGAATTTTCCCTGAATTTCTCTGAAAATTATCTGAAATTCCTCTGAAAGTCTGTAAAATGTCTCTGAATGGAAAGGGTAAAAAACATCTGAAAAATCCGTAACCGAAAAAATTTCACAGAAAATTCAGATTCCTGGTTTTCCTGTGATAAGAATACCAGGCTAAAACTAATTGAAAAATGTCAGATAAATAGGCGGAAAACAGTCTAAAAGTAGTCTAAAAACAGTCACACAAAGTCCTAGGATTGAAAATACATGAAAACTTTCCTAGTACACTTCTGAACATGATCCTGAGCCTGCTTTTTTTAATTGAGGACAAATTTGAATATGGTCAACATTTTAACGATTTTGATGAATTTGAAGGCTTTTTCGGGTAGAACGTGGCGTTACTAAAGTGGTTGCTCAGCCCAAAAATAAGTAAATATATATTCTACTCAAGTGCGTTTTTAGGGTAAAAGAAAGTTTTTTTATTTTTTTAAAAAAAAGCAAATTTTAGTAACAAAATTTCTAGTTTAAGGTGGCGCTCCTGAACTGTTTTGGCCATTACTTTAAAAACGCGCAAACATAAACAAAAGTTGTTCAGAAGTGAATTTCCATTAATTTGATGCCCATATCACAGGAAATTTTTTTTGAAATTTTCCAGCTTTTTGAGCAAGAAAAATAGATTTTTCCAGAAATCGCCTAACAAGCCAATGCATTTACTCGTATGTAATGATTTTGAACGATTGAAAAACACTAGCAGCTAATGTTTTACTTAACGTGGCACTCCTGAAATGTGGGTTTTGGTCATTATTTTGAAAACGCGCAAAAATAAACATGCATCGTAAGAACAAAAGTTGATCAGAAGTGAATTTCCTTCAATTTGATGTACATATCACATAAAAAATTGTTTGAACATTGTTGAGCAACTTTCGTCATGAAAAATAGATTTTCACGGAAATGCCTTCACAAGCCAGTGCATTTACACGTATCAGGTTTGGCGCGATAGCGCCAAACCTATAATAGGAAAAAATCAGCTGAATGCGACTTTTTACAATACAAAACGGTAAATAACTCAAGTAATGCTTTATGTACAATCTTCAAACTTTGTGAGCTTATAGTACTCATCAAAACACACGAGATGTGTCAAAATGAAGTTTAGTGATTAAGGTTGAAGAGAGTTATAAAACTTAAAAAAATTGAAAAAACTTCGCGTCTCTTTTTTTTTTTTTCAGTAACTTTTTCTCAGGTTCTGCTGAACCGTTTTCAACGATCTCGGGCTCAATCAACGTGGCCTGTCATGCCATCGGACACCTCCTCTTTTTTTGCTGATCGGTGCTGGTTTCGGCGAGAAATCTGCAAAAAACCTCCGTTTTAACTCGTTTCGTGAAAATGGTCAAGTTGACCAAGTTCGTCTTAAAGTTATCATAAGTGTTATTAGGTAAATGTATGCAAAGCACAGTAATTTACACGTAAGATGTGCTTGTTTAGTTGTGAAAAAACTTCTTATTTTGGATGTGTTTAACTTGATAACACGGTGATCGTAATTTGGCTTAGGGCTCATATGCAATGTTTGTTGCTTCGTAAGGTCTTCAAATTGCAATGTCTTCATAGAGATGGAATTACCAACATATGTACATGTTGGTGAATTGTGGGAACGAAAATATTGCGGCTGCGGGTTTATTTTGGAAACGGGGGAACCGGTCCAAATTTTATAGAGTCGAGCACCAGGAGCAAAGACATTTTGTAAGACATCGTTATTGCTCAACTGGCCGCCGGATTCTGTAGCGAAACGGGCAGGATTTACAGATGAAGTGCAGTTGAAGGCGGGGGATAGAATATTTTTAGGCAAAATTTTATGGGGGGCGCTGAATTTACGATAAGACACTTTTTAGGTGTAAAAATGGTTATTGTACGTTAAATGCTTAGTTTTCATACGTTATTATAGCTATACTGATACTAAATTTATGAGGGTCATAGCTTCTGAGCTATGACCTCCTAAAAATTGCATTTTCAGTGTTTTGGAAGTAACCGTGGATCAAGTGCAGTTGGGGGGGGGGGGGAATAGTGGACCTATTTTTTGGAGTAGAGCACCTCAAGGAAAGCATTTTTTGTAATAGAACCCGTATCCGTAAATTTGTATTTTCTGAGCTATGACCCCTTGAAAATTGCATTTTCAGTGTTTTGGGAAGTGAACGTAGACCAAAGTTTGAAGCTTAAAATGGCTATAATCTTTGTTTTTGGACAGTTTTCAGTGCGTTATTATGTTTTAATGCATAGTCTAGGCTTAGCTGGCAGGATTTTCTAGGCTAAGCTGGCAGGATTTTTCCTGAAAATTTCAATTTTTTAGTACCTAAGCCTGAGCTCAAGGCTAAGCCTTAACCTAAGCCTAAGCCTGATACTAAGACTAAGCCTAAGCCCAAGCTTAAATTGAGGGCCAGTTTGAATTTGGTAAAAAATTGGATGTTCCTGGTGAATTTGGCCAATTTTTCGGAAGGAACGGGGTCAACCTGCCTTTGTTTTGATTTCGAAAAATTGTAAACATTATTCCGACTTCATTTAAACACGTTTAGAACAGAGAAAACACGAGTTTTCGAAAAAAATACGAAAACGTCCCTCACTGAGGATTCAGATTTCGGGGGGTCATATCTGGGAAAATCCAAAAATGAAATAGGGGTTCTTGAAGCAAAAATGCTTTCCCCAAGGTGCTCTACTAAAAAAATAGGTCCACTATTCCCCTTCCCCCCCCAACTGCATTTAACCCGTAACCGTAGGCCCAAGTTTGAAGCCAAAATTGGCTATAATCATTATTTTTAGATAGTTTTGAGCAGTGCCCCCCGGCGGGGGTCCCCCTTCGGATAACAAATTTCGGTCGCGTTGTGTCCCCCCCGTAGACATTGAAAAATTTTGGGCAAAAAGGCACGTTGGCCCTTCCCTCAACTTGATCCTGGCTACGCTACTGTGTCCACGTGCCTCTGTTAT
>JASANF010006120.1:0-16587 GCA_030248245.1 Trissonchulus sp. WLG1_4
CTTGTTAGAACTGTATAGTCCTTGTGCTTTTTGAAGTAAAATTTTAGTTAGTAGTAGTCAGTAGCGGCTGGAATTGAAACTGAGAGGAAATAGCCCTTTGTAACCAACCCCTGCTCCATGGGAAGTAAACGAGCAGATGCTTGGCATACGGCTTTTCACACACCTGAAAGAGACCACATCAGGAAACCCAGCGGAAGGAATAGTTGCTACAAGAAGACCAGCAGGAGTCTATATATGGTCCGACGGATCACCAGAGCTCGGCCCACCAACTTCTAGGACCAGCCAACAAGTCAAGCTTCACATTAGCTTCGCCGTCTATGCTCCAGCTACAGGGCTGAATCGATCGTACTCACCCTGGAGCTACTGGCGGTCAGCGCGACGAACCTCCAGTAAGGGTAAAAAACGGCAACCGATGGCTCTGACTTGAAAGCTTAAGGGAGGGGGCTACCCAGGTCAAAAATCAAAGTTCTCCAATTTTGCTTATTTTCACATATGTTACTCCCCCAAGGCAGTCGAACCTCAGATAAGAACAATTAAGCTTGAAGGTGCCCTTTTGATTCAGTGCGTTTGGCAGTGTATATATTTACATAGGCAAACGTACGCAAAAAAGGCTGAAAGTAGCCCTTAAGCCCGGTTCATACTCGTCCTTAAGGACTGTCCCTGTCCTTAACGTTTGTCCCTGTCCTTATAAAAGATTAATTCATACTTCCAAAGTGTCCTTTTCCTTTTCCCTGTCCCTAAGCTGCGATTAATTCATACTTGTCCCTAAGCAGCTTAGGGAATGTCCTTAAGCAGCCATAAGGACTGTCCCTATGTCCCTAAGCAATGTTGAGCAATGTTCTACTTTTTCCCTGTCCCTAAGCAACTCGGCCAATCAAAATACGGCAGTGACTACATGTGACACGAAGAACAGCCAATCACAGACGAACTCGACTACTAGTGACAGAATGTCATGGGCTTGTGTTGCAGTAATTATTCCATCGTTATTTTTGGGTTATTTAACACATTTTTGCGTGAAAAATACTTGGTTTTCAATTTTTATACCAGCCTCAAATAAACTAAAAGTTTATAAAGATGTTTTAGAGTTCAAAATTCTATGACCTGGTAGTCAAGTGGTTAAGATTTTTGCTCCTCAAACTATGTATCAGAGTTCGAATCCCATGTTCGAAATTTTGTCTTTTCTTTTTTTTCAGCTTACAAATAGGTTTGATAACTTTTTCAAGGTACTTTAAACAAAACGCATTTTATCCAATGACGTTTGAGCATTAGTTCATGTGAGAAAGACTATTCCCTTGTCCTCAAGGAGTATGAATCAATCACCTCTAAGGACAGGGACAAGGACATTCCCTATAGACCTTAGGGACATTTCTTAAGGACAGGGACAAAGCATGAGGACACAGGGACAAGGACACCTAGGGATAGGGACAAGGACAACACTTAGGGACAGGGACAACGCTTAGGGACGAGTATGAACCAGGCTTTAGTTGGACAGTTCCAGCACAAACCACATAAAGCCAATCAGCCTGAAACTTGGCATAGTAGCAGCTCACATGTATGCGCAAAATCGTACGATCCGGATTTTCGATATGTATTTTCAATTCTAAATTCGAGGGCGAAATGTCAAAAAATGGCCGTTTTTTAGGCCCGCCAAATTTGAGTGATTTCACGTTTGGAGTCACTGCTCAGGCCATAAGCAAAAATTTAAAAAAATGGATCATAGAGGTTGAGATATGATATTAGGCTATCGAGTCATATAAAAATCAGCTTCGTCAGGATTAACAAAAATTTCGAGTAAAGGAACGCTTTGTGAGCACAAAAAACTTTTTTTTGCGCCTATGATTTACACGTAAATTTGAATTTTTGGGAGCCCCTAGTGAAAAATTGGCAAAAGCATAGGCTCCAGTTTGTTACATCTGCGATGCGCCTCCACTGGGGCTACATTGTGTGCAAATTTGAAGCGAATCGGAGAACCTAAAATTTTCACTTATACAGGTAGCCCCCCCCAGCTTAATTGGGAATCTAAAGCGAGAAACGAAAAGAGTAGAGCGAACGGGATAAAACATCTGTCAGCTATTAATGAAGTTCACATGCGAGTCGCGCAGGGTTTTTTTTGGGTCCACGAGTGGGTCCAGACTCAAGTTCTCTTAACTGGACCCAGCAAAAATTAACCTGACCCAAGCCAGACCCAAAAGGCGTAGATAGGGGGGTCGCGGTGGTCGCGACCCCCCCTTTGGTTTTTATCGCCCCGCCGAAAAAATTTTTTGATATGTCTTCAATTGACCAAATTTTGCCTGAAAATCAAAAAATTCTCGAATTTTGTTCTGGGGGCGGCCGTACCCAGACCCCTGCATATCTATGGCTGACTAGTCCTTGTTATTATCTTTCATCAAAGCCTATGCATCTCTCTGCAAAAGTACATTATGCTGAATTTACTTGTATAATACACTGTCTGATGTGACGTTCCTATATATACGTAGTTTTTAATTTTCCTGTCGGAAAAAATTTCCGATACGTCTCCAGTTGACCAAATTCGACGTAAACAGTTAAAAATCTCAATTTTTTTTCTGGGGGCTGCCGCCCCCAGACCCTTGTAACCTGTGACTGCCTGATCTTGCGTTCGCACTGCGAATTAAAGTGTTAAAATTACTATAAATACTAAAATAAAAGTCAAAAGTGTATTTTAACCCATTACAAAAAAGTCAATACCCCGAAATTTTTTTCTGGGTATATATATACGCCACTGGCATGCCACGGACAGTGAATTTATTTAGATTAAATGACTACATAAATGACCACAAACTACGTTTTGTTATGTAAACCTTTCGCTAAATGGTGTAAAACATCTTTGGTTCTGGCCTGGAGGCTGCCGCCCCGAGACCCCTGCATCTGTGTGACAGTGATTTTCCATTTTATTTTTGTGTCGAAATTGCAAAAAAAGTCTGTATATATATTTCATTCCATTACAAAAACTCGAAAAGTAATTCCCCCGAAAATTTTTTCTGGGTACGTCAATGCGTACCTAGCACAGAAAATGGCATTAAATAACGGGCGTAGCCAGGGGATTCCCCCCCCTCGAAATTTTTTCCGACTGAAATTTTACACAAAGGTCCCCCCTTTGATTTTCATGGTCCGGCCGGAAAAAATTTCCGATACGTCTCCAATTGACCAAATTTAACCTAAAAATTAAAAATTTCCCCAATTTTGTTTCTGGGGGCTGCCGCCCCCAGACCCCTGCTAATCTGTGGCTTATTTTCTTTGCTTTTGTCTTCTCTGGAAGCATGTGCTTGTATAAAGTGTTGGATTGTGCGCAATGTATTTGCTTAACAACACACTGTTTATTTAGTGTATATATCGTTTTATTGTCACAAAAATGACAATTTTTAGTAAATTTACAGGTTTTAATGTCATTAAAAAATTTGCAAATTTTATAGTTTTTAGAACCTTTCTTGCCCGCCATTTTTGTAATTTTCGGTGTTTTGAGCTCCAATTTTACGTTTTACGCTGCTGTGGTCGAAAATGAGCATTGTTTTGACCGACAAATGCTAAAATGTGTCGCTTTTTGCGTTAAAATCGCAATTAGGTGCATATTAATACACTTCAAAAAATTGAAAAGTCATTCCCCCCCAAAATTTTTTTCTGGCTACGCCACTGTTATATAATATAAATGTCTACTTACGATTTACGACATATATATTCTTGACCCAGTCAGTGCTTAACTGGTCCCAACGAAAATTAACCTGACCCAACGTGGACCCACTGTCAATTTTGAAAAAAAAACCCTGGAGTCGCGAAGGTGAGAGCAAAACAGTGGGTCGCCCCGTGCACTGCGGGCTAACGGAAATGAAAAAGCGGATCTGCTCACAAAGACATGGTCCCATAAGCAACAACAACTTGGATTTTTAATTGGGAGCCTAAGGAAGCACTATTGAAATATCCCAAAAACTGATAAAAAATCATCAGTAGCATTTTCTTCTGTGAAGGGTTGATCAATCACGTCTCGTTCCCTTCGACCAGCGGAACGCCATTTCCCCCTGATTTCGTCTTTGGCCATAACAAGGTATATACTTTTCTATTCGACGGAAACAGGTTTGCGCCGGCTTATCTAGTGACTTCTGGCGATTGTTGGAGCTAACTGGCTCGGAAGTCTTAGCCAATCAGCGGCCGGAGCTAACGGTATCTGGCCAGTCAGTGTCTGCTAGTTCTTCTGCGACTCCAAAACAATAGTTTTCGGGGTGGAACGCATGTATGAGGGGGGGATGGGAGGACCCCCCAAATTCGGGGGCGGGGGGAGAGTCCCCATAATTAGGGCAAAATTAGTTAAAATTTCACTTTTTCAGAAAAAGTTAACGAAATTCTGCAAAATTCGGGTATTTTTGGATGCTCAGAGGGGACGGTCCTCAAAGCTTCGCCGGGATCGCCCCCCAAAAATTTCGTCTCCGTTATATAATATGTACATGTATGCGTGCCGTAAAAATCTGTTTGGAATTTTAGGTTCTAGATGTTAAGATATTGGATCTTTAGAGTCAATTAAAACCCCCCACACACACCCTCCATTTTAAACTGTGAATGGTATATCCTCATATTTCAATCCGATAGATAATCTTGTTGGTTAAATAAAGGGCCCATTCCTTTACCGTATTAAACAGACTAGACTTATTTTAGCCCGAATCTTTATTTTATTTATCAAATCGGGTTAAACTGACAGAACGAGTTAAAAGTCAGCGGCTTAATTTTATCTGACCCCATTACAAACTACCACTGGACTAAACGGATCTAACACGCACGCTCAACATTAGCATGCGTAGGCGTTTAGTAAGCCGTATGTCCGTTTAGTCTGACTAAAAAGCAGCGCGCTAAAAGTTGTGCGTTTAATCCGAAACTTTTTAGTATGCTTTTTAAACCACTTCGTCAGATTAAAGTTCCCCCTTTAATCCGGTAAAGCAATAGGACCTCAGTCATTAGTTTACGTACAAATAAGCTCTTCAGCATTGAAATCGAATCTACGATGCGCTCTGAAATCCGGATCCACGCCATTTCGCTGCAGCACTATCTGACTCACACATTCTTCGATAAGCTTGAAATAGGCTGCTCTGAAATTAAACAAAACTTTGTGAAATTAAAAAAACTTTAAAAAATATCAAACTAACATAAAAACTGTCATTGTAAAACGTATATACACAATCCTGGCAATGATTAAAGAATACTAAGTCCAACATAATAGAGCAAGTGGAAAATTGGAGGGTTTGGAATATAATTTTTTCCACTAAAAAACAAATTTTTTCGTATTTTGTTTTTTGATACACTTTACATATACCGTAACCCTACTGCATCTTATGCTCGACTTTAGTTCAAATTTATTTCCCCGTATTTTATCACAATTTCGTCAACAATCAACTATGTGAGCACTCACTGAGCAAACAAATAACTAATAAGATAAGATGGACAAGTCTTTAATCCGCTAAATCGTTTGGGGCCAATTCCTAAAATGGATTAAACTTATTAGATTAGAAATTTAGAATTTGTTTTGCCAATAATTACTCATAATATCGTTCCCAACTTGACATAGCAAATATTTTTAACCCCGTCCGCTTGTGCATAAAATTAAGCCAGTCTAAATTCTTAAGTTATTGACAACTCAAATTTTAATCTAATCTATTTAATCCATCGAAAGATTAGTTGGCCCTTATAGTTAATCCCCCCTAGCTAATCTCACCTAACCATGACATCATCGCGAATAATGAGCATGTGCTGCAGAATTGAGAGCAGCTGTGGCTCAGCCGGCGTGTCCCGGACGGACTGGTGAACCAGCTCAAAGCAGTCGCCCGGACTTGTGCACAAGACAGAGGGCAGGTTAAGGAAAACACTCCACCAGACAAAGGGAGGGATTTGGTGGATTAGGTTAACCCAACACAGGGGAATTAGGTCTCAACAATTAGATTTATCAACCCTATTTTAATCCTGTTTACCATTGTGGATTACCAAAGGATTAAACTGATTAAGTTACTGACTACCCACCCATTGATCAGTATTGACAAAAAAGATTAGGTTACTGTCGATTATCGCAAGAGTTGAATCATCTAATCCATCTAATTCGAATTCATAAAAAGACACTACAAAGTACTTTAACTGTATGCACATATATATATCTAGGCCTGCACTCGGAGTTTCACAGGGCCTCTTCACAAATTCGAATTAACTGGATTAGATTAACTGAATTGACTGGAATAACTCAACACAGAAGCACGAGACCTTTTTCAAATTAGACACAGCTGCTCCTCTGCGTGAAGTACATAAACGTGCAAACTCTTGGAAAGATAATCAAATTATGTCTAGTTATTGTAGTTAATTCAGTTAATCTACTCCAGTTAATCTGAATATGTGAACAGCCCCACAGAAACATGCGCATAAATTACTTATATAAGCACGCCAACCAGTGCCATCATAACCCAGACTTGTATAACCACCAGTGATAAATATCTCCACAGACCCAGACCATTGCATAGATTAAATAGCTTCGTTTGTTATTTCTTTTCTCAGGTTGAGATTGTGGCCTCACCTTGCAGCAGAGCAGCTATAGCCGGCCGTTGGTTGGCGCAGCTGTACTGGACTGCGTTTGGCAGAATTGGGACAATAAATAACCATAATTCGTCAATAGAGCACAATTATATATGGGAGCATCGACAACACTTTACAACTACAACCGATAAAAGTCAGTCAATACAGTATTAATTCAAACACACAATATGCACACAAAACTGGCATATTTTTAGTGGGGGGGGGCGCCCCCCCATTTCGGTCGCGACCCCCCATTTCAGATGGGGTGCCACCCCGCACCCCAAAATTTTTACACAGAGGACGTTTTAGCGACCTTTAAGCTGCAGCGATGTCGCGTTGGTAGGGATTTTGGGTCCTTTGAAGTCATGGCACTAATATACCTACATTATATACTTTCCTGTCGTGCAAAATATTTGCACCTGCGCCGTGCAGGTAACTGTATATGCAACACGCACACACACAAGTACATCAGCAAACGCCTAATAAAAATACATATTAAAAACTACATTGAATAAAAAAAATAAACGAATCATTAAAATCTTTTTTAAAATAGCACAGCGACAGCTAATACTCCGCTACATAAGTGAACTTCAAACGGAACTAAAAAATAAAAAAAATAAATTAAATGATATAATCAAAAGTTGAGAAAAATAACATTGCACCCAAGGCGAATTCACACACAACACGACACACCATATGAAAATATGATTCATCCTTCTTGTACTACTGTTAGTACGGCACAATCGATACGAAATCATTTGCATATTAATGTAAACCACCCAATCACAGTTGCACTAACACATACACAGACACCCACACACATTCTAGATGCACACATACGCACCCCATATTGCAGCAAGTTGAAGACTTCTCGTGAAGTAACAATGTCGTCATCGATTAATTGTGATCAATAAATCTGCTGCTCCTTCAGACGCACACACACATACATACATACATACGTACGTACACACGCACACACACATACATACGTACATACATACATACACACACATAAATAAATACATTAATTGTTGAAAGCCCTGTTGACAAACAATATTCTGAATCTGCAAAATGGCGTGACCACAAACTTAATATCCAATTAATTGCATCGAAAAGTCACCCAGAATGATAGTATAATATTATCCCAATGTTAACTCAACCCCATCTTATTCTGTCCATGACAATAACACTGTAGTCGCAAAAGGATATTCCAATTCGGCTTTGATGACATCAAATTTGTGGCCCAGATGCATAAAATCATCCTCGCTGCGTTCCTCAAACAGCGTGATCAGACGGCTGATGTCTTCATTCTCGGACGCTTTGAGACTCTGAAAACCACAAAAAACACAATGCTGGAATTCACAACAAAAAAATATCTAACCTTAGACTCAGTCTAACTTACTAAACTTAATTCGATTAAGTTTGCAAATGACATTAATCGGATTAAACGGATTAAACGAGCTAAAATAACCCAGCTGCTTAATTTTAGTCCGAATTTTTAAGTTTAAAACCGGTCACAATCAAGCCCGTTTAGTCTGACTATAAAACAGCGCGCTAAGAAGACTCAGCTTTCCGTTTAGTCCGATTAAAATTAAGTAGGTTAGTCCATAATGCTCGACAACTTGAAAATTTGCAATGTTTAAAAAAGTGTTTAAACAATTTGAAATTTTCCGTTTTTGAAAAAAAACTGTGAAAGAATGATTAGTGTGAGGCCTGAGGATGAGGGTAGCGTAACCGTGAATAATACACCATAAAATAATAAACACTACGGTTGTGAATATGAATTACTTGTTAGAATAACTCAAGTACAGAACGTTAAAGCAAAGAATGCAATGTTCAAATTCAACAAGAACATTTTATTTTAATGAACAATTATGGAGGGTCCAATCCAAAACAGTCGTTTACTACCAAAATATCGAATCTCATCAAAAAACTAACATCGAAAATATCCAGCATCCCAGTGCGCATGAACTCATTGCGAAGATGTATGCTGAATTCCGGATCAGAGGTGTCGCACAGCACTTTCACCAACAGAAGCGCACCGTGCTGAAATTGAAAAAAAATGTCTCGATTAATAAAAAAGTACACTACTAAAAAACCAAGAATCATGAAATGATTTTCGATTAAATGATAAATGATTAAATGAAATTTTCATGTCTGAATACAAACTAGTAGGAAAACTATGAGCCATACATGTACACGGGGTTTCGGTCTGGGGGGGGGGCTTGTCCCGGACTTTTCGAAATTTTAAGGGGGCTTATTCCGACTTTTCGGCGGCTTGAACTGAGAAAAGCGCAAAAATTTCAAATTTTGGCCTAAAAATCGATTTAGCGATTCAGCGATTTTTTAGCGATTTTTTAGCTTTTTGGGCATTTTTTATTGCATTTTACAGCGATCTGGGCCAATTTTAGAGTTTTCGGTCACCTTCTTTCAGCCCCAAACAGAGGGGCTTGTCCCGATAGGTCAAATCTGAGGGGGGGCTTGTCCTGAAATCTCGAATCTGGGGGGGCTTGCCCCCCACCCAAACCCCTGTGTACATCTGTGCTATGAGCTAAAACTACAACTTTGCAAAATATGTGATAATAAGTAAATTATGAACTCAATTAGTAAAACTTAGTAAAATAGTAAAACTAGTAAAATCTTAATTAATAACTAATAATTAGTTAATTAATAGCTAGTATACTTACTAAACTGCCATATTATTGAGTAATTAATGTAATCATTTCCAGAATTACCAACTGTGTTTGCCAAGAAAGATTTAAATATGTACTTAATTTTATTTTATTTCTACAATTATATTCTATCATAATCGACTTAATTTACCTACTTAAACCAACTAGACCGACTGGGTCTAACCTGTAGAGATGGGTTTTCTTCATCATATAGCGCCAGTACAATGGGCAGGAATCGATCCTGGGACAGGAATTCTCCCACCTCAGTCAACGATTCTAGCACGCGTTGATGGCTGAAACAGAAAGACAAAAAGATGCATCGGAAAGTTTATTGGTCAAACTTTTTCAATTGGCTAAAACTCCAAAAAAATGCAAGCAGACGCTCAAAAAGTTTTCAATTGAGCACCTTTGTTATTAAATGATAATTCATACCATTGCCTAGCGTTTCTGCATAAATAACTAAATAAATATATATACATAAATAAAATAAACAAATAAATACAGAATATTATTATAATCTGCTAAAATTGCACTAATTATCAACAATTCAACACCGATTCTTTCAAACTCAAAATATCCTTAATTCCAACACTTTTGTCTTCATCAAAGCTCCGGCTAAGCTTCTTACCCATCCATATCAGGATAGTTGATCATGGAAAAAGCAGCCAGCAATTTGAGCGAATCAGTCATGGCACCGGGATTGTTTAGATTCAGGGATTTGACCAGGATTCGAAATGCTGAGGGTTTCCGGAAAAACTCTCCAACACCGTACTAAAATTAGGTAAAAATAATTAGCAACCATAATAGCCAATAATAGTGTGACATTAATTTAAATAATAAAATAGGATCGGGAAATCATTCAGCTTCTTAGTATGTCTGCTACTGCATGGCGGAGCTAGTTATTTAGTAGTTAAAGGTTATTAATCAAATCCAGTCATCATGGTCTAGGGTTGGGACCACTAATCCAAATTTATGACCAGGGCCGGTATTCATAAAAGTCGGGATAAGCTCAGCTTTTTATCCGTAAGTCTGGCTTGAAAAAGTCGGGATAAAAAGCTAGGCTTGTGCGCAAGCCTGGATTTTTATCCGAGCTTTTCTTTCAATCCAGGTTTGTTCAAGCCTGGATTTTTATCCGAGCTTTTTGGGGTTTTTGATAAAATCAATAAAATCTATATGGAAGCTGGGATTATAATTTTTATGAATACCCTAAGCCCGGCTTTTTATCCCAGCTTTTATGAATACCAAAAAGCCTGGATAAAAAACCGAGCTTGGTTTTATGAATACGAAAAGCCGGGATTTTAAGCCGGGCTTGCTATAAGCTCGGATAAAAAGCCGAGCTTGCACTTTTATGAATACGGGTGCAGGAAGCCTTATTAGGGGAGCCTCACTTGGTTATTGGTGAAGCAACGGATACACTTAATGCACTCGGCTTGAATCTTCAAGGACAGATCATCACACCCTTTGCTGTTCACGCTGAAACAATAAATACCTACTAATTAAACTTTAGCTAGCTGCACAGAATGCCTTAAAATGCTGTTCCTTTCAACGGACTACACGAAATGATTTCTGAATGGCTATCAGACAAACCTAGTTTGTCAGCAACACAATGTTGGCTGAATCAAATTTAGCAACTACCATCAGATAAAAAGAAATTATATAAAATCCTCAGTAGAGTTAAAACTGTCTAAGAAAGTCAAGTTGAATAAATCAAACATGACGGGACAAAGGTGAAGTCAATTTTAACTAGTAGTTAGGCAAGCCCAACTTTCAAACAGTTTAGTCGGACTAAAAAAACTTGTATCGATTCGGTAACATACATCGCCCGACGATGTTTTATCAAATAATTACAGAAGATGAACAAAAATCATTCCAACGGTTATTGTACGTTAACTTGTTGCTAACATATTATGCCTTAGCATGCCAAATGGTGCCATTTGGTATATATATATATACTGAGCGTTAGTTGTATATGGTAAGGATATCCTTGTATCAGAAAAACAAGGATAATAGAAAAAGAATACAAACACCAACCGCACCCCGTACTTTCGTACATAAACTTACATATCAGATACTTTATTCAAAACATCTAACAGGATGCTCAGACCTCGAGCTCCAAACTCTTTGATCCACCTGAAACAAAAACAGTCCGAAACCATGACGAAGGCTTAAACTGCAAGCCAAATGCCATTCATTCTTCATTCTGAAGTTCCGAATAGTTAATAACTTCAAACGTTTCGGGCAAAGCCAAAATACTGTTTGTGATGATTTGTGATGTTTTATGAGACGCAACCTAACAGCCCAAACCAAACACCACATTCGTCTGTAAATTTTCAACAATGTTTCTGTAGCAACAAAAAGACTCTATAGCTTTTAAATAACAACTCAGTGCGGCACACAAAACCCTCAAAATATATTTAAATTGTTTCAATCCAAACTTCAATGGCTTCCTAGAATGTTGGAATCTAGATAAACCTTAAATTCAACTTTACAGCCATGTGCACTCAGCCAGCAAAATCACATATTAATAAAAAAACCAACTCTACATATTATATAAATATATAATATATTATATAATATAATATTATATAATATTTATATTATATTTATATATATTTATATATTTATATATATATATTATATATTATAATATTATATAATATATAAAATTATATATATATAGTTGCTCAACGTCTGGCGTTTCGTTTTAGGTTTTCAAAGTGGTCTATTGACCAAAAGTGAGGGGAGGGAACTAAAAGTGAGACGTCCCCATACATGGGCGTGGGGGGGTTCTTCACCCCCCCAGAATGTTTCGAAGGTAGCTCACGGAGCAAAAATCAGCGGCTCACGAAGCAAAAATAGCCGGAAAAGTTGCTCCGCACCCCCCCCCCCCAGAATTCGGTAGCTGCCCACGTATGGACGTCCCTCCCACCACAAAAAACGCACCGAATTTAACATTATGTTTTGACAAAAACATTCCTATTATCCTGCCGACTGAACAGACATAGGACTACTGTGACTATGAGAATAATATTATATGGATGAAGCCCGTTATTCTCACGGCAGTGTTTGTGTGTTGAGCTGGACCCTGAGCGATTCCAGGACAGTGTGTAGTCGATTCTTGGCGGTGCTGGACGAAATGGAATCCAGCCAGCTGCTGATCTCGCCGTAATAGTAGTGCGCATTGCCGCCCTTCTGCATCTCCTGACACAAGAAAGGTTTTTTGATTTTTCATTTTTAAATTGCGTACTATTCAAAGAAAATGCGTCCTCCATAAAGGTCTACACAATATTTATATACCAATACCATGTTGACCACTGGGTGCAAAATTTTGAGACGCTCTCTGGCAAAATTCAAGGAATCTCTGGTACATGAAACATAATATGCTGAATTTTGCAAAAATTTTCATAATATTATAACCAGTTTTTCACTTAATTTTGCTCCGAATTTCGGGACCCTGTACCCGGGGTTCTTATTTAATGAAATATTCATAAGTTTATCAAAAGATAACTAAGAATAAATTTAATTCCGTCATGTTTTTAGACCCTCATCAACTAGAAAAACAGCGTGTAAATATATATACATCATTAATGCGAGCAATATTCTTCCGAATGAAATCTTTTTTCATTGCCATACTGAACTTCCTCAGCGGTGCCTTTTTGTCTTCGTTCAAATTTAATTCATCCTAAAACAAAAAACATTTTAATTTAAAAATAAATATTATCAAATGAATAAAATCCGTTTTCCAGTCAAGACAAAGCAAGGGATTTGAAACTACAGGAGTCAATGTTCATATAAAGTCAAAAACAATAGACACAATATATACATGCCAAGATGCCACCTAATTTTTTTCCATGACTTTTCACACTGGTGCGGTTGGAAAATCGGCGGAGAATGATTCGCCTTCCTAAAATCGGCGGCTTTTCAAAACGAGAGCTTAATTCATGCTAAAAAACTTAAAAAACGAAAAATCTCCTCGACAAATCTTCAAAATGCTGACTAACCAACAGCGTCTCGAACTGTTCCACAATCTCTGGCTCACTGAGCTTGTCCGGATTAGTCATGGACTGCCGGGACCCGCTTTGGCTTCCATCATCGCTCTAAAACATTAAATATACAGTAATGAAAGACATATAAAAATATATATGCAGTAACTGATAAAAGATAAATTTAATCACAAACACAACTTAATCTTAAAAAAGGCTTTCTCTAATACTAGAAAACACAGTATATTATATACATCAAAACAAAAATAAAGATTATATTATCACCCCGATGGAATTGAGAGATCCAAAGCTCTGGGAATCTGATGGAAGCTTTGGCCTTCGTTTAATTCCACCACTGTTGAACCCCAGAGTTCCGGCTACCGTGTTAAACTAAAACAAAAATTATGATAACACAACAGATATATATAAAAGAATAATAAATGTGTATGCATATATATACGGTCAGGTACTCACGTCTATGATTTGATTTCAAAGTATAGCAGGCGGGAAAAAACCCGAATTTTCATATTTAGTCATGTAGCTCATAGACTATACGTTTTCACGAGAAACCAAAAAAATCTGTCGTAGGCCTACCTAACCTTGCTCTAAACGCTGGGACCGGTTTCATTTCGCTCTTACCGTTTTTTGGCGGGAAGCCAAAAACTTGCCGGGGAAAAAACCCATTTGGGGAAAAAAACCCATGTGGGGGAAAAAACTCACCCCATAACTCACCCTAAAAGTGTGCTAGCGGTAGTTTTTCAACGCTATGGCACGTATTCGGAGTAGTAGAGGCCCCTGATGCCAAAACTAAACGCAGATTGGCTATGGGGCCTCAGGTACACAAGTTTGAAAACTGCCCTTCGCAGCCCATTATAAAATTTTGAATTTTCAGATTTGAAAAAAAACACCTTTATCTCGCCTGAAAACGTTGAAAACAACTAGAAAGTTGCAATAACGCTTCAAATTCGTCCAAAATTTGCACTTTATGGCTACTTTTTACACCATCGACGCTCAGTGGGGGGTACCGTAAGTGGCTCTGACTGGTCGTGACGGCCATAATTTAATTTTATTCGGTTATTTGGCGTTTAAACAAGAGAAATTAACAGGTTATAATTAAAAACATACAAAAAACTGGCAATTGCACCAGACAATACTACTTTCCGCTGCAAATGGACCTCAAAATGACAAAGTCCGACTATTAGGCCCATATTCCAGAATTCGTTCAAGAAAGTGTCAGTATGCGTCTTTTTGCACTACGATGAGTCTTTTGGGGTAGCTACTAAGTTTTTTTGACATCACCAGACCATTTTCAAAAAGTGGGTTTTTTCCCCACATGGGTTTTTTTACCCCGTCTAATTTCGGTCATGCCCCGCCCCCCCCTCGTACGAAAGAAGGAGGTACCTGCAGTGTTTGTTTTGCGTCAAAAAGTGGGAAACGCCGCACTTTTTTTTTGAAATTTCGCACTTTTTTTTGGCCATGTGCGTCCCGTGACGCACTTTTTTTCGGCTGAGGCTGAAAAATGTCATAGCTAATTTGGCCAAGAAGTGTCGGAAACAGCATTTTCACCGCGAAAATTTTGAAAATTTTTTAAAAATTGCGTCAAAACAATCAAGTTTGTAAAATTTTCTGATGTGTCTAACGTTTCAAGCTTGATCTAAACAGCTACAACTGGTTTCAATTAGGGATGTCGCGGATGTGACTTTTTTGACATCCGCGGATGCGGATGCGGATGTTGACTTCTGACATCCGCGCGGATGCGGATGCGGATGCGGATCTTTTTAGAATACGTTCTAAACAAGTTATGAAAAGAATTTTTGAAAAATTTTTCACCAAAAAATACATAATATACTAAAAATAGCAATTATGAATGCAAGAATGCAAGTACTAAGGAATGAGACTTAGATAAAACAGTTTGTATCGAAGTTGTGCATTCATTATACATATCTTCTAAGCCATGCGCAGCCATCAAAAGCTTGGTTAAAACGCTATTGGTTAACTGTATGCCAACTCAAAGGCTATCAGCGTGACCCTCTGGCAACGTGATGCTTTTAGTTTTGGTTGGTGTATAATCACTATACGTATTCTGTCTATTCTTTTTAATCCACGAAAGCATGCAAGTTAAAAACTGATATTGTTCTTGTTGTGACATTTTACAAGTTTGTAGACTAGTCTCTCTCAAACATGCAAATGCAAAACTTAGTTCGAATATGCCCGCAATATCAAATATTCGTGAAGCCTACTTTAGAAAAGAGCGATTTGCAACCAACAATGAGGTGAAAAAGCCTAGAATAAAGTTTCATCCACCGTTCTAAGAGCAAAAATATTCCTATATACATGCACAAAAATCAAAATTGTCGTCTGATTTTCTACATTTTTAGTAAATTTTGCCGAATCTGCAACATCCGCACATCCGCATTAAATTTTTGCGGATGCGGATGCGGATGCGGATGTCAAAAAGTTGCGGATCATCCGCGGATGCGGATGCGGATATCCGCGACATCCCTAGTTTCAATGACAGTTTACAACCTATTATGATAAGATTATGATTAGAAAAAGTCGTGTCGAAGCATGCCACACCCAGCAACAGCAAGTTTCTTAAACGCATCAATTAATGCCAATAAGTATTTAGATGATTGCCGCGCCAGTATCGAAGTTTGGAATAGGAGAATAATATACTATTATATATTATGTATATCTGCTGAAATTAGCTGCGTGTTTACAGTGTTAGTAGTTCAGTTCCTGCCAACCTAATTTGGCGTAATGATGCCGTCTCCAGGGGAACTGAGTTAAGTCTCAAAACACCAGATACTTGACTTCTGGTCCCTGCAACTACTGCAAATCCAGTTTTGTACTTTTTCAAGCAAAATTGCATCCTTGTCGTCTTTTTCAGCCTGCTAAAATTCAAAACTCTGCTTAGCTTCTAAACAACATTCCGGCATTAACGTGATCAGCAAAATATATACCGACATTGACATGATATTCATATACGTCCTATTGGATACCGCACTGTGAAGCGTATCGAATAAAACATACATTTCTAGATGCTGAGACACCACGGCCAGGTGCATAGTTATTTAAAGCCCCGACTCTCAGAAACCAGAATTTATAAGTTAATGCTCAGCATTCGCACACTTTTAAATCGGCAAGGCAATTGCTTGCCCAGGGAAGGGTAGATGGGCGGAATTCCCCCCCCCTCCCGAACGTTTTTCTAAGTGAATTTTTACACAAGGGTTCTCCCTTTTGCTTTTATTGTGGGCTCAAAAAAATTTTCCGATACGCTTCCAATAATTGATCAAATTTGGCCTAAAAATCAAAACATTTTCCCAATTTTTTTCCTGGGGGCTGCCGCCCCCAGACCCCTGCAACTTCTGGTTACA
>JASANF010006121.1:0-67133 GCA_030248245.1 Trissonchulus sp. WLG1_4
CATAACTGAGTCAGGGGTAGAAACTCTTCTGGTCCGTGATGGTGCCACTATTAGAACTTCTAATCGTAGCACGAGCACGAACGATTCTATGCTGGCACCAAGTTAGGCTGAAAAAGTGCCAACCTATGTATGCAGTGTGCACTACAAAATGCCTGTATTAAAACGCCCTGCTAGGAATCGTGCGAAACTTTAAAAAAATATCCACAAGTTGTCAGAATAGCGTGAAAATGATCCTCTTCTCCGGTTGTCAATTACTCTCGTGCATCTGGTCGGTGCAATGATAAGTTTCTTCCTCGCAACCTAATGGACACTGAGGTCACTTAGGTCACTATCTTACTTAATCACTAATTGTTCACCTTTCAAAATACCTCAAGTGCCTAAAATTGAAATTTTAAAAAAGGTCCCCTAGACCTGGTCTCGGTCTCGTAGGTCTCGTTCGGGTAGTCTCAGTTGCCTGGTCTCGGTCTCGGTCTCGGTTGCAAACCCGAGACTTGCCCACCCTGCTATTTGGTCACCTTACTTATTGAAAGATATAGACTTAGTTGAAAAAGTTCTGCGGTCCTTAACAAACAAGACATGGCGAACGCCTATCTCATCTCGGAATTCGTAGTCTTGAAGAAAGACGTTTACGTAAAGATTTAATTTTAACATTTAAAATTGTCACCTCGGCTTCAGATATTGAATTTTCGCAGTTTTCTGTTACGCTCCTGACTCCGGAATACGTGAACATGATTTAAAACAGGCGTGCCGGTTTAGCCGCCTTGAATCCTTTAAGTCATTTTTTACTTTCAGAATTCAACCGGTCTGGAACTCTTTACCGCTTGAAGTTGTTTCTGCCTCGTCTGTTAGTAAATTCTGTACTAAGCTTGATTCCGTTGATTTGAAACCATATCTTAGGGGGCGGTGGGGTTAGCTGGCCACTTGGCCGTCCCTGCTCCCACTCCATTCTTATTTTTGTTTATTTTTCTGCTAGTATATAACATTTTATACTTGTTAGTATGTATCGTTCTAACACTGTTGTGTTTTTTTCCTGTTTTTTTCCTTGGCTAACAGTTTGTTATTTTTTTGTTGCTTCATTTCATTATTATAAAAATGCCCCCATTGGGCATCACTGAGGTTAGAATTGGAGGTTCTAAAGCAGAAAAATGCAATCTCGCTCGTTAAAGATAATGGAAAAGTTTGCTGTGATTAGAAAAAATTCATTTTGTTAAAGTAGGTGGACAAGAGCGATCAGAATAGCCAGCCCCATGACACATTAGCGCTTTCTGCACCCTATTCGCGCAGATTATAAAGTCAATATAGTTAAAACTTTTTGCCTTCTTGGAATTGAAAAGGTTTGTGTAATCTTGTAGACCGAAGCAGACATTACCATTGACCAATAAGAGAAAGTGACAATATATAAATGATGACTAAATACCAAATAGGCAAACTGTTCAGCCCATGCCAGGTGCGGTGCGGACATTACAGTATATATTACGTTGTAATAATTCGACCACGACACCCAAGTCAACAAAAAATATTTATTGTATTTTACTAAATGCAAGAAGTTTGAAAAATAAAATTTTGTATTTTGAAGCTGAAGTTATTAGTCACAATTGCACTGACATAATATGTGTTACTGAAACCTGACTGATACGTCAAATGCTCTGCTTACTATAATATCTATAGACATGATAGGGAAACAACAGGTGGGTGTGTTGCCATTTTTGTACGGAACGATTATAAATCTGAGGTAGTAGAAATTGACATACCTATAGAAATAGTATGTTTACGCTTGAGAAGCAACGCCACAGACTGCCTGATTGCTTGTTGCTAGAGACCTAGTGTAACTAATACAGATTATCTTATTCCCCTAAAAAGTTTCTTGATTTTGCAAGCAATAAAAACTGCAAACTGCTTTAACTGGTGACTTCAACCTGCCTGACATTTTGTGGAAAAATTTGAGAGCCCCAATCACTTACAACCAAGATAAATTTTTGGAACTATTTCTTTCGTACGGACTTAAGCAAAAAGTAACTGAGAACACACGGCGCAACAAGATCTTGGACTTAATTTTTGAAATTTCTCCAACTCTGTGTCTGACGTTACGACTATGGCTCCTTTAGCTAATTCTGACCATAATATAATTAGTTTTCGACTCAACTTTTGCAAAAACATTAATAATACAAATAGACTACCACGATTTGTATGGAGTAAGGCTGACAAAGTAGGCATGCAAGTCGAGTTAGAAATGACGAACTGGCATGAAAAATTTCGGAATTGTTTAGGATTAGATGAACTGTGGTCTACTTTTACTAACTATTGTAACGACTTATTTTCCAAATATGTGCCAAGTAGTAATGTTAGGTATATGAAAACTAATCGTTCTACGTATCCAACGTGTATACGTCGGCTGATTACAAAGAAACGTACTCTGCATCACTCATATAAGCGTCAGCCTACTTTATCCAACAGGATCAAGGTCCGTGCAGCTACGTCTATGTGTAGGACGGCGAAACGAAAATTCCACAGACAAGGAGTTAGACTTACTAAATTCACCGGATCGTACACTTGTTTACAAAAGCGTGCCATGCAACACTCCCCAATATATTAATTACTCGAAAATAAATTAATACAGCCATAAGTGAATTACGAAACAGTACAGCATGTGGACCGGACTGTATTCCCGCCACATTTTTAAAATTTGCTAATCAGTTAGCTATACCACTTGAACGGATTTTTCAAGCATCACTAGAAACTGGTTTATTACCAGCGCAATGGAAACAGGCTATAGTCATTCCACTTTTTAAGAAAGGCAGTCCCTCACTTGCTGCAAACTATAGACCCATCAGCTTAACTTGCACGAGCTGTAAAGTACTAGAGAAAGTGATTAAAGCACACCTGACAAATTTTTTACAGCAACACAAACTTCTATCCTCTCACCAATACGGTTTTATGGCAAAAAAGTCTACACTCACACAACTGTTAAAGTGCGAAAATTACTGGACCTGGCAGCTGGACAAAGCTTTTACTAAGTAAAAAATAGAAAATGGCTATATAAGCCAGTGTATTTACACGTAAGTGATGATTTTGGAAGGCTGAAAAACACTAGCAGTTGTGTTTTACAGTGGCGTATTTAGGGGGGGGGGGGCACAGGAAAACCAGGAATCTGAATTTTCGGTAAAATTTTTTCGGTTACGGATTTTTCAGATGTTTTTTACCTTTTCCATTCAGAGACATTTTACAGACTTTCAAAGGAAATTCAGATAAATTTCAGAGAAGTTCAGGGGAAATTCAGAGAATTTCACCCAGAATTCAGAGACTCTGAATTTTATCTGAAAAAAATGTTACTAGCTTTTCAGATAAATTTCAGATACTTTTTACAAGAATTTCAGATAAAATTTACCTGATATTTACAGATGTGAAAAACATGTGAATTTTCTCTGAAACTCGTGTAAAAAGTATCTGAAATTTATCTGAAAAGCCAGTAACATTTTTTTCAGATAAAATTCAGAGTCTCTGAATTCTGGGTGAAATTCTCTGAATTTCCTCTGAACTTCTCTGAAATTTATCTGAATTTCCTTTGAAATACGGGCCTTAGGCTTAGTATCAGGCTTAGGCTTAGGCTTAGGTTCAGACTTAGGCTAAAGGCCGATTCACACGCTGCGATTTTACTGCGATTTTGCCGCTGCGTTTTCGCCGCTGCGGCAAAACGCACTGTCTGAACAGACGCAGCGATTTCCATGCGGAATGAATGCGTCTTGATTTTTCCGCAGCGTTTTAAACGCCAGGCTGCAATTCGGCCTGCGATTTCAGTGCGTTTTGATGCTGCGGACGTGTTGGTTTCAACAATATCAGCAAAGCTGTTTCTCATATTTTTAAAACAGTAAAGACGCAGCAAAATAGTTTGCGAGACGCAACGTTTGTTCAGACGCTGCGTTTTGTGTGCGACACCCTGCGTCTTGCGTTTTGCGTCAAAATCGCAGCGGCAAAAACGCACCGTGTGAATCGGCCTTTAGGCTCAGGCTTAGGCAATAAAAAATCGAAATTTTCAGAAAAAATCCTGCCAGCTTAGCCTAGAGAATCCTGCCAACTAAGCCTAGACATGTGGATCGGACTGTATTCCCGCCACATTTTTAAAATTTGCTAATCAGTTAGCTATACCACTTGAACGGATTTTTCAAGCATCACTAGAAACTGGTTTATTACCAGCGCAATGGAAACAGGCTATAGTCATTCCACTTTTTAAGAAAGGCAGTCCCTCACTTGCTGCAAACTATAGACCCATCAGCTTAACTTGCACGAGCTGTAAAGTACTAGAGAAAGTGATTAAAGCACACCTGACAAATTTTTTACAGCAACACAAACTTCTATCCTCTCACCAATACGGTTTTATGGCAAAAAAGTCTACACTCACACAACTGTTAAAGTGCGAAAATTACTGGACCTGGCAGCTGGACAAAGCTTTTACTAAGTAAAAAATAGAAAATGGCTATATAAGCCAGTGTATTTACACGTAAGTGATGATTTTGGAAGGCTGAAAAACACTAGCAGTTGTGTTTTACAGTGGCGTATTTAGGGGGGGGGGGCACAGGAAAACCAGGAATCTGAATTTTCGGTAAAATTTTTTCGGTTACGGATTTTTCAGATGTTTTTTACGTTTTCCATTCAGAGACATTTTACAGACTTTCAAAGGAAATTCAGATAAATTTCAGAGAAGTTCAGGGGAAATTCAGAGAATTTCACCCAGAATTCAGAGACTCTGAATTTTATCTGAAAAAAATGTTACTAGCTTTTCAGATAAATTTCAGATACTTTTTACAAGAATTTCAGATAAAATTTACCTGATATTTACAGATGTGAAAAACATGTGAATTTTCTCTGAAACTCGTGTAAAAAGTATCTGAAATTTATCTGAAAAGCCAGTAACATTTTTTTCAGATAAAATTCAGAGTCTCTGAATTCTGGGTGAAATTCTCTGAATTTCCTCTGAACTTCTCTGAAATTTATCTGAATTTCCTTTGAAATACGGGCCTTAGGCTTAGTATCAGGCTTAGGCTTAGGCTTAGGTTCAGACTTAGGCTAAAGGCCGATTCACACGCTGCGATTTTACTGCGATTTTGCCGCTGCGTTTTCGCCGCTGCGGCAAAACGCACTGTCTGAACAGACGCAGCGATTTCCATGCGGAATGAATGCGTCTTGATTTTTCCGCAGCGTTTTAAACGCCAGGCTGCAATTCGGCCTGCGATTTCAGTGCGTTTTGATGCTGCGGACGTGTTGGTTTCAACAATATCAGCAAAGCTGTTTCTCATATTTTTAAAACAGTAAAGACGCAGCAAAATAGTTTGCGAGACGCAACGTTTGTTCAGACGCTGCGTTTTGTGTGCGACACCCTGCGTCTTGCGTTTTGCGTCAAAATCGCAGCGGCAAAAACGCACCGTGTGAATCGGCCTTTAGGCTCAGGCTTAGGCAATAAAAAATCGAAATTTTCAGAAAAAATCCTGCCAGCTTAGCCTAGAGAATCCTGCCAACTAAGCCTAGACATGTGGATCGGACTGTATTCCCGCCACATTTTTAAAATTTGCTAATCAGTTAGCTATACCACTTGAACGGATTTTTCAAGCATCACTAGAAACTGGTTTATTACCAGCGCAATGGAAACAGGCTATAGTCATTCCACTTTTTAAGAAAGGCAGTCCCTCACTTGCTGCAAACTATAGACCCATCAGCTTAACTTGCACGAGCTGTAAAGTACTAGAGAAAGTGATTAAAGCACACCTGACAAATTTTTTACAGCAACACAAACTTCTATCCTCTCACCAATACGGTTTTATGGCAAAAAAGTCTACACTCACACAACTGTTAAAGTGCGAAAATTACTGGACCTGGCAGCTGGACAAAGCTTTTACTAAGTAAAAAATAGAAAATGGCTATATAAGCCAGTGTATTTACACGTAAGTGATGATTTTGGAAGGCTGAAAAACACTAGCAGATGTGTTTTACATTGGCGTATTTATGTGGGGGGGCACAGGAAAACCAGGAATCTGAATTTTCGGTAAAATTTTTTCGGTTACGGATTTTTCAGATGTTTTTTACGTTTTCCATTCAGAGACATTTTACAGACTTTCAAAGGAAATTCAGATAAATTTCAGAGAAGTTAGGGGAAATTCAGAGAATTGCACCCAGAATTCAGAGACTCTGAATTTTATCTGAAAAAAATGTTACTAGCTTTTCAGATAAATTTCAGATACTTTTTACAAGAATTTCAGATAAAATTTACCTGATATTTACAGATGTGAAAAACATGTGAATTTTCTCTGAAACTCGTGTAAAAAGTATCTGAAATTTATCTGAAAAGCCAGTAACATTTTTTTCAGATAAAATTCAGAGTCTCTGAATTCTGGGTGAAATTCTCTGAATTTCCTCTGAACTTCTCTGAAATTTATCTGAATTTCCTTTGAAAGTCTGTAAAATGTCTCTGAATGGAAAGGGTAAAAAACATCTGAAAAATCCGTAACCGAAAATATTTTACAGAAAATTCAGATTTCCTGGTTTTCCTGTGGGGGGGCTGGGTGTGCTGCAGCCCCCCCTTTGCGGTTTGAGCACCCCCCTTAGAGGGTCGCAGCCCCCCCCCCCTTTGAGCGGCGGTAGCTCACACCTCAACATGGTGGCTCACATTGCTCCGCATCTCCTCCCGCGGTAAGGTGGCTGACGGTTGCTCCGCACCCCCCCCCCCGGTCGCAGCCCCCCCCTTTGCGAAATCCTGGATACGCCACTGGTGTTTTACTGAAACGTAATTTAAAATTTTTGGTGTTTTATTGAGTGTGGTATAATTGTTTTGTGAACTAACGCAATACTTTCTGCATGAGACAGAAATATAGTGCGTGTGAATACAAACGCAAATTTTCGGCTTGCGATTTTAAGAAATTGGCTCAACGAAAAAAGTTAAAATTTGGCACATAAATGCACCTTGTCATCTTCGAGCGGTCGAAAAATTTGATTTTTGGCAAATCAATAGTATCTAAAAAATTTAGCCAAATTTATGTTTTTCAAAAATCGCAATTTTAGTGTTTTTCGACATATCAATCATATTCATCAAAAATGACTTTTTGCGACCGCTCGATCACGTTGAGGCGAGCAAAATGAGCTATTGATTGTGCAACAGCTCAGGGGCGGACCGTGACCTCAAAAAAGGGAGGGATACGGCATATGGGTTTAAATGCAGTTGGGGGGGGGGGAATAGTGGACCTATTTTTTTGAGTAGAGCACCTTGGGGGAAGCATTTTTGCTTCAAGAACCCCTATTTCATTTTTTGGATTTTCTGAGATATGACCCCCCGAAATCTGAACCCTCAGTGAGGGACGTTTTACAATTTCTTTTCCGAAGCCCTTGATTTTTGCGTTCTAATTGTGTCTAAATGGTGTCAGATTATTGTTTACAATTTTTTAGAATCAAAACAAAGGCTCTTTGACCGGGTTCCAGCCGAAAAAATGGCCGAATTCGGCAGAAACGTCCAATTTTTGACCAAATTCAAACTTGGCCTTAATTTAGGCTTGGGCTTAGGTTTAGGCTTAGGGCTTAGGCTTAGGCCCGTATTCACATACTAACACTAACGCTTAAAGTTAGTGTTTACACTAAGTGTTAGCGCTTATAAGCGCTAAGTGTTATTCACATACTTAGTGTTAATTTAAGCGCTTAGCAAACACTAACGCTTAACTTAGCGTATCAATTTTGTATTCACATACTTAAAATTTAGTGTTTGGCTTAGAATTAAGCCCTTAAGTTTAGGGACCTCGGGAGCTCCCTAAGCGCTAAGCACTTAGTTAGGGGATGGTGTGGGGAAGGGATAGGGAGAGTGGGGGAGGTTTTTGGCCGCCATGGGAAGAAAGGGCATACAATTTAGGATATATTAGTGACATTTTCCGACCAATTCGATCCATTTTGCTCGTTTAATCGCCAAAAATAAAAAATGCACTTTGTTGTCCAAATTCGTTTTTTTACATTTTTGAGTAGAGCATCTTAATCGAAGTAATTTTTCTTCAAGAACTTCTATTTGAAAATTTATATTTTTCACGATATGCCCCCTGAAACATGTAGAGCTGATTTTGCATTTTTCAGGAATCCACCTGCTGAAAACATTTTTTACAAATGTATAGTTCGAGAAAAATATATATTATTAATAAGAAATAGTAATTTAAATAAATCTACAATCGGATTTATAAATATCAAATGGATATGCCGACAAATAACGAATTCAGGATCCACATCAAGCAGGGAGCGCACTCCAAGCCAAAGCCAAAACTAAGCACAAAAGTTGCTAAACGCTAAGTTTAGTATAACACTAATTTTTAAGCGTTTATTTTGTGAATAACAGTTTAGTACAAATTAAGCGCTAACACTTAGCAAACGCTTAGCGTTTGTTTGTGAATAACACTTAGTATGTGAATACGGGCCTTAGGCTTAGTATCAGGCTTAGGCTTAGGCTTAGGCTCAGGCTTAGGCAATAAAAAATCGAAATTTTCAGGGGCCGTATTCTCAAAATTACCTGCAGGTAAAGTTAGGCTAACTTTACCCACAGGTAAGGTAAAGGTAAAGTCGTATTCTCAAACACTGACTAAAGCCAACGTGATAGCTAAGGTTATCTTTAATATTTGGGCCAGAAAAGCAGTGGCGTACCCAGGGGGGGGGCTAGGGGGACATCAGCCCCCCCCTTCGCGATTTTAGCCCCCCCCTTCGCGATTTCAGCCCCCCCTTTTTCACTTTTTTTCCTGTGGTCTTCTTTGGTTTTATGACACCGCTGAAAATTTTCCGGCACGTTCCCAATTGACTAAAATTACACTGGAATTTCAAAAATTTTTCAAAATTTTCTTTCGAGGAGATCTCGCCCCTAATTCATTACTGCTCTAATGTATACACATGACTTATATCTGCTATGGTGTAGTAATAATGAGTAATGCTGACAACTATTATTGGTATTTAGTTATATATTTTGTGTGGCTTTTAATTAAAAACCGTGTGGTGGGTGGAGTGGAGGACGAACGTCTAAGGACAGCCCTTGTCACCCATGGTTTTTGTTCAATTTTTTCCTGTATACAACGTATTTTTCAGGTTTGCTAGTCCCCCCATTTGCCGATTTTTCGTGCTTTTTTTATCTAAATAGGTTAAAATTTTGAAATATTTGACATAACAAAATCTGACTCTGAACAGACCGCTGCTACAACTATGATTTCACGACAAGTGTTGCTTAGAATTGGTTTTTCTATGCAATTATTATTTCAAAATTCTAAAAATACTCCAGCTTCTTGGGGGGGGCTGCCAAACCCAGACTCCTGCAACCACTCTTTTTTTACGACCAGTGTTGCTTAGAATTGCTTTTTCAATGCAAATTTTATTTCAAAATTCTAAAAAAGCTTCAGCTTCTGGGGGCTGCCGCCCCCAGACCCCTGCAACCACTATGATTTCACAACAACTGTTGCTTAGAATTGCTTTTTCAATGCAAATTTTATTTCAAAATTCTAACAGTAGTAAAATAATTTGTGCATTGATTTTGATGTAGATACAATCAACTTTAAATTTGAAATAGGTTTTTATTTCTGTTAATATGTAGTCTATATAACAGTAAGAGTACATAATAGGATAATATTCTATTATGTACTCTTGATAATAGGTAATATTGTATACAACATCTACTTTTAGTCTTAGATTTAGTCCTTTGGTTAATCTAATTTTTTATATTAATCATTATTAGTTTTGTATGGAATTTTCTCAGAAATCGACATCTCGAGGTGTCATTTTACTATTAGGGTCCAGTTCTTTTCAAAATGCATCATTCTTTATGTATAATCTTAATTTTTTCAGTTTCCGTAGCTAAAAAAATGTTCGTCATAGAAAATATGAGAGCGAATGTGCGACTTGAACTTGAGACAGTACAGTTGTGAAATGCAGGTACTGAAATTAAGAACATCTCATACATATATTTTCTTCAGTTAATGTCTTTTCTTGAAACAGAGCGGTTGCTATAGAGCTTGTCCAAATTTATGCCAGTAATATAATTTTCAGCAAGAGTACATAATGTGTTCACCCTCTACAGAAGAACTGTGCTCATCACAAAATTATATGCAAGTTTTTACATGTATATGTAGATAAGCACACAATTTTAATTAAAATCCGAACTGTAATTATCAATTTTGTTCTACTGTATTGCTTTTTCTAGTATCCGAGATTCATGCGAACACGAAAATGTTCTTCTGAGCAACGAACTATATACCTGCAGTTATATTATTATATTAATATATCGAAAGAATTATTTGCTAGAAGGTTCTGCATTGCTTGATACTCCGTTTGGATAAAATTTTTTAACTCAATTAAACGTACAAGAACAATTTCATCCGGAATTATGCTTCCAAATAAAGAAATACGCGAAACGAAACGTGAATATCGCCGCCTGTTTCGAGTGATTGCCGGAATCGGACTATTTATAGCTCTTGTGATTTTGACCTATTTCCGCAACAGCCAATCAGAATCTCCGCTCGTTCGATCACGCCGTCACGTGAGCCAATCAGAAGTCAGTTCTCCTCGTTTTCGGCGTCAAACGGACCAATTAGGTTCCAGTGTGCAACCGAATCCCGAAGAAAATCTGCCGTTGTGCAACAATGGTAGCGATTTTCCTGAAGATATTTTTAGCCAAGAACAGAGACTGCAAGGTGCCATAGCGTTGCATCTTTTCGGTCTGATCTACATGTTTGTGGCTCTAGCGACAGTTTGCGACGAATTTTTCGTTCCTAGTCTCGAGGTATTGGCGGATATTCTGAAAATTTCGGACGATGTTGCCGGAGCTACTTTTATGGCCGCTGGTGGGAGCGCTCCCGAGTTATTTACTAGTCTGATCGGCGTCTTTATCTCTCAGTCAAACGTGGGTATCGGCACTATAGTCGGATCAGCGACGTTCAATATTCTTTTTGTGATTTCCATGTGCACTCTATTCAGCAAAGGAGTGTTGTATCTGACTTGGTGGCCCTTATTTCGAGATGTCACATTCTATGTCGTTGATCTAGGCTTACTGGTCTGGTTCTTTTTCAACCAGAGAATCCACTGGTACGAAGCATTGGTTCTGCTGTTTATGTATTTCCTGTATGTGCTTGTTATGAAGTATAATGTTCAAGTGGAGACTTTTGTGAAACGATACATTCTCAATCATCCCGTGAATGATTCGTCAACAGCGGTGGTGGCTGAGATACGACCCGCGTCTGCCGATGCGACCGCCTGTGTTCCCTCAACTACAAAGGTTGGCAGTAGATTGTGGTAGGACTTGTTTGAATCTCATAAAACATTAAAATAAATACGTATGTAAATGTTTGCTTTACCTATTGATCTATTTTTTTGTTTCTTACCTAACACTTAAAACGTTTCAAACTATTGTAAATATGGAATACACGATATTAAAATCAAACATAAACATAACATAACACATGCTTAATCATAAACATGTCAATCTGATACCACAAAACCTACAACAAATAATCCAAAAAAGTAGTGAAATTTGCAGTACTTTTACTTTTTTATTTTTATTTCAGAACACGATTCTAGTCCGGAAAGCCTCTGTTCCTCGCTTCCACGGAGGCTCGTCGACTCTGCGTGGGGGCATCGTTCAGCTGCTAGTCAGTCACACGCTGGACCCAATGTCAGAAAGTACGACATATCCGGTGGAATGCATAAAGGCAGTCTTAGCTCAGGGCCTTATCCGAAATTGGATTTAACGGATTAGATTTAAATTAATTTTGCTAGTAGCGCGGCACAAAATAAAAATAGCCGGCTGAAATTTTGCCCCACATGGCTCACATACAGTACCTCGGTGTGTGCCAAGTTTCAGTAAATTACGTTTAACTGACGCTGCGATAAATGCAATTTTAAATAAGACCTTCAGTTTTGCTAAACGCAGTCCAAGAGCAACTTTTTAGCCTATGTAAAAGTTACAATGTTCTAAACTACGGAAATAAAACGCCTTAGACTGCTTTAGCGTTAGACCGCCTTTATGCATTCCACCATTCTATGCATACTCGTCCTTGTCCTTGTCCCTGTCGTTTTGTTCCAATGGGCCTTTTCGTAAATTATATTAACTGGATTAGATTAACTTGATTAAGTTCAGTAACTCACCAAAACATTGACGAATGTTTATGCAACTTGAACCCGTATCCTTTGCATGTATGTACTTGCAAATTGTTCAGAATTTAAGTTGAGGTATGAAATTACATACGATCTTTTTAGTCTACTCCAGTTAATATATTAATTTATAAAAAAGAGCAGGCAAAACTGCACTGCGCTAAACAACGGTTTAATAGATTAAATTAACTAATTTAATTAATTTAATTAAGAATTAATTAGAAAAAAACATTGTTGAAAAGTGTTTCAATTTCTAGGTAAGAGGCAATTATTGAATAAGTTTCACTGTAGTCCGACTAAACTAGTAAAAAAAATGATGCAAAATCGGCCATTCATAAATATCCCCTTGAAATGATTCCAGTTTTCACACTGTTTTGCCAGAATATCAAATTAAAAAAGTATAGCTTGTTTTATACGATAGTTGGTAATAAAAAAACCTTATGACTAGTAATTTATTAGTTTTTATTATTATATTTTGAAATAATAATTATTTTTAGTTCCAGGCACTCCAGACGACATGGAAAATATGCAAGACAATTCAGTGGAGACTAACGGGACCAATAATTCGCTGAAGCCGCAGCCATTGTTTGTCGACAACCATTACAATAATAACAATAAACAGGTCGGCTTTTTGTAATTTTGGCAATCTTCAGATTGCTTTTTGTGTGTTTGTTTCTTTTTACTTTTTTTTGCAAAATAAATTTTCAAACTGTTTGTGTTTTTAAAAAGGTTTTCTTTGCAAAAACTGTTCTAAATAAGGTCTAACATTCTCAAAATTACCCATGGGTAAAGTTAGGCTATCCTTACCCACTGGTATAGGTAAAAAGGAAATTAGAGTTAAAAACAATTCTACCCGTTGAGGTTTAAAATTTTTTAAATTTTTATCTGCAGCTGTAAAACAAGTTGATGCGTATTTTGTGACCCCGGTTCTTAACGATATCCACAGCTATCACATTGGCTTTTGTCATTGTCTGAGAATAGTATTTTATCCTTACCATTACCAGTGGGTAAGGGACACATATACAGACTCACTTATAGACAATTATTATTATCACAATCACAATTATTATCACATTTACAGACAATGCAGATAATACTATTTTACCATTACCCTTAGCATTACCAGTGGGTAAGGGTAGCCCAGCCCTAACTTACCCACAGGTCATTCTGAAAATACTATTTTATGTTTATCTTTACCAGTGAGTAAGGGTAGTCCTAACTTATATACAGATAATGATGAAAAAACTATTTTACCCTTACCATTACCAGTGGGTAAGGGTACCTCTAAATCCGCAGGTAATGTTGAGAATATGGCCTCTGAAGTAAAAAACACTCCAAAATTTTGTGTTTTTTTAAGTTTGTCCGTTTTTTTCAGAGCAATGGCAGCAGTGCACTGGGCAAACGATCAGTCCACTCCATGACTACCCCATTGTCCGTGGACGAAGTTCACCTCCCCGGCAAAACCCCCTCCCTCAATGGACAGCCCGTGTCTAGTTCTCCTGAAACCATTTCTCCGCCACCTTATAGATGCGTAAGCAGCGTTTTTTATTTAATCTTGTCTTGATTGTTTTTGGATTTTGATTGATTTTTTATTTGTGTTATTGTATTGATTTGCTTTGAATATTTTTGTTTAGGTGTAAAAAAATTGTGATAAGTATGATGTTATTTATTTTAAGTAAAAGTAAAAACGTGTTCTGAACTTATATATAATTTGTAGGTACATATTTTAGTATTATTCAGATATTTCAGATATTTAAGAAACTGGTCAAAGTACATAACTAATAGCAAAACGATCAAGAGAGATTTTCCAAACATACGTCTGCTTTAAGAACCAAGTTATAATTTATCGTTTACTTGTTAATCATTTTTTTATTCTCAACAAATTTTGCTTTTATACCTAATCAATATAATTTAAAATTTCGTTTTTAGATGACGGCCACTCCCCCGCGCATAAAAACGGCCCCTTCTCAGGAGAAAGCGAAAGACTCTCAACCCTTGGAAATGCGTTGGCCCTCAAGCTGTAAATCGAGATTGCTCTTTTTGTTCCTGTCACCCATAGTGCTACTGTTGTGGGCAACATTACCGGATGTTCGAAAACCGGTAAATTATTTGCACATTAAAACCCGTTTGCCCATGTCGTTTTGACCCTAAGCAATTCCAAGAAAACTGCAAACTATTTACTGAAAACTTATAGGGTGGATTTAACAGAGGTGGTTTTTTTAAACCATGGTCTTACGTACGCTTTCATATGATTTGCACATAATTCAAACGCACTTTCATATGACTTGCACATAATTCAAACGAATCAGGCGATATTTCGTGATAAATTTATATGCTAATCATATGAAAACGTACGTAAAACCATGGTTTTATAAAACCACCTTTGTGAAATCCACCCATAGTTTTTAAGGAATTTTTTCGTTTTACGTTGATAATGTAAATCTAATCGGAGTGAAAATTTAGTTAGTTTTAAATAAATTAAAACAATTATATACTAAAATTAAATTCAATTTTCCGCTAATAACGTAAATCTAATAGAAATGAAAATTTGATAAATAATATGTCCATAAAATAATACGAACAGCTATACTGAAACCTTATTCTTATTATTAGTTTTTCGATCTTATTTTAATATCAACTCTTAACAGCGTTTTTTGTTTCAGAAAAGTCGTAAATTGTTTCCGATAACCTTTCTTGGTTCAATAGCTTGGATTGCCGCATTTTCTTATGTTATGGTTTTTCTTGCAAACACAATCGGAGACACAATTGGAATACCAGACACTGTAAGAGAACTAAAAGTACCCATCCCAGTAGAGACAAATAAAACCCAAAAGTCTGTAGTGCCAAAAGTACATACTAGTGTGTCATGTTTATAGATTATGTACTGAAGTGTGTTACGCAGAGAATCTTGATGCTGATTCACCGTATACTTATTTAAGGAAACTTGAACAAGTAGGCCAAAAACGACGAGCGCATCTGCCTGCGCTGTATAGAACACAGACAGGCTGGAGAGTGTCTCATGATTCTTCTATAAAGCGAGTACTATGTACTCTTGGTAGTACAGTACTGCAAGTATGTAGATTGACTTTATTTATTTTCTATTCTTTTTTATCTGGCTGGTATATCCAGCAAACCGATTTGGAGAGATCCATCGATAGTTTATTAATTAATTTATTATATAATTATTATTTTGCATTATATTTATTGCTAATTTTTTGTTTTAGGTGATGGGTTTAACAATTCTGGCAGCTGGCACAAGTATTCCGGATTTAATTACGAGCGTGATCGTAGCCAGGAAAGGATTGGGCGATATGGCAGTTTCCAGCTCGGTTGGCAGCAATATATTTGATGTCACTGTCGGGTAAGTCTTAGTAGAGTCGGTTAACTGCCTGACTGACAGTTTGCAAGGTGTGGGTTCGAATCTGGGAGCCAATCTTTTTACTTCAGTTTTTCGTTTTTGTTGTTTTTTGTTTTAGTTTTTTATTTTTGTTTTTTTATGTTTTTTAAAGTCACAAAACACTATCTACTTTTCTGATGCTAAGTCAAGTTTTTTAAAGTTCTAGATAATTCAAACACAAAGATCGCTTCGCTATTTACCCTGTCGTTGAATGTAGCGAACGACCGGAGGTAAAATTTTGCCGGAGCCGGAGCCGGAGCCGGATACAAAATGCCGGAGCCAGAGCCGGAGCCGGAGCCGGAGCCGGAGGCAGTGTTTTACAAAAAAATTTCAATTAGTAAAAAATGTTGACAATTGTGAAAAAATTTTCAATTTTTTTCGAAACAGCATTTTTTAATGTTTCAACAGTCATGCCCCATTTCTATACATATGTCCAAGAGTACATAATAGGAAGAGTATGACACTCTTCCTATTATGCCTACGGGCGTGCGTCCAATGCGCAGCGCGAAATAGCCCGTTTATGTACGGTTTTGAGGGGGGGGGGTACCCCCCCTTAACTGAAGACCCCGTACTCAACTGAGGGGGGGTACCCCCTACTCAGTTCGATACCCCGTGCTCAACTGAGGGGGGGTACCCCTCCCCCTCAGTTCAGTACCCCGTCTTCAGTTGAGGGGGGGGGTACCTCCATCACAACTGGCAGTAATATAAGTACTGTAATCGACTAACCGCTTCGTTAATCTTGCGATTTTTTTTCAAAATTTGAACTTTTGGCCAAAGTTTGAACAATGAAAATTCTCCGGCTCCGGCACTTTTTTTGCCGGAGCCGGAGCCGGAGCCGGAGGCTCAAATCCGGCCGGAGCCGGAGCCTCCGGTCGATCGCTAGTTGAATGTCAAAATTATTTCCAATGAACGCCAAATAAACAAGAAAGGATTTCGTCAAACTGTTCTAGCTAGCATAGAGTACACCTAGTAGCGGTTATTGGAGTAATGTTTTAGCTAACTGAAAGTTTATGTACAGGACACAAAAGTTTTAACCAACTTTATTTAAAAGTCGAACTTCTCAGCACAATCATAATGTTCAATGTCATTATTTTTTGCTGTTGAGTAACTGTACTGTATCAGTGAACGACGTAGGTAGCTACTGCAGTATGAATGCTGTCACAAGCACTAAGTTTTGCTTACACAAACACTGTACCACAAGAATACTATGTTTTATTATTCTAAGGGTTTATTCAAAATTGGATTTATCGGATTAGATTTAACTTTATATCGTCAATAACGCAGCGTCAGTTAAACGTAATTTATTGAATCTTGGCACATACCGAGGTACCGCATGTGAGCCATGTGGGGCAAAATTTCAGCCGGCTATTTTCATTTTGTGCTGCGCTATCAGCAAAAATAATTTAAATCTAATCCGTTAAATTCAATTTTGGATAAGGCCCTAACTCAAATTATTGGCTGTGGACCGACATTGACATTAACCCTACATTCAATCTGCAGTACATGGTTTTGTACTCAAACTTGAAACATTATGGCAACAGGTTTCGTTCATATTTCAGCCTTCCTTTCCCATGGCTGCTGTACTCGGCCGTCAATGCAATTCGCGGCATCTACGAGCCCATTTCAGTCAGCTCCAAGGGTTTGGCGTGCACGGTCGGCTTGCTATTTCTCATGCTGATTATTTTGGTGATTTGCATCGCGCTGTTTCGATGGAAAATGACCAAACCTTTTGGAGCGCTCATGTTCGTCAGCTATGTATTCTGTACGGTTCTATCAGTTCTGCTGGAATTAGACATTGTGGGCTGTCCCATACTCAAAATTGTTCCCACTTGTCGAAGTGCATGATGATGAACTTTTTTGTTTTTTTTAAATGGATTGCACACAAGTTGATAGAGAATGGTTGTAAGTGTACACACAGGTGTACAGGCTGTACACTGACCCCAGAACTAAGTGGTACCTCAAGAATCGTTTCTACGGATGTTTTTCATTACGCACTTGTTTTGGTTTCAACTTTGTTCATGCAAAAAATGTTTTTTTGTCCGGGCATTTTTTTGGAAATGACAAAATAGCAGAAATACGGACTAGGACGAGTATTACCGGACTTAAGCCAGAACTTGGTTGCGGTGTTCATCTTCGTTAATGTCTTCGCAGAGAAATTTAAGTATTTAGTGTTAAGTATTTAATCTATAATTTGTAATTAATACAACTAGCAATAGCAATAATAATGCAATAGGGAATCTAAGCAAAAATTTTTGTGCAATCCATCCATTATGTATAAATGTGTTTTATCTCGCATTTTGTGTAGAGCAGTTTATTTTTGGTCCAGGCTTTCAAATTAATCGCATTAATTTTTGCAACAATTTTTGAAACAGCTAGAAGAAATATGAATCAAAGTTAAAAACAGATATAGCATCTCAATCAGTAATTGCTATTTCTGATCGGCATTTTTAAACAGCTGATTATTATTTTTGATTTCAATCAAATTTTATTAACGAAGTGTTTGAGCAGAATTTTTTAGACGAAAAGAACAGGAAAAACAGGGTGCTAAAATAACTAAGATAAAATAAAAATAAAATAAATAAAGTAACAAGTAATTAGATCAGCTGTTTGTGAACAATAAAAATGTGCAAATTGCTGTATTATTTTAATTTCTTTAATTTATTTTAATTTGACCGTAACAGTATGTGCATCTATATGTACTTTGCTAGTCTTGAATGCAGGCAGTACAGACTTGTAACCTTGTTAATATTATGTTTGCTTTAATTTTAAATGATAGCTGGTTAATATAATATGTATTGGAATAACACTTGTTGTAAATTACTGATATAATTCTGGTAGCTAATCGTAATGAGAGTACATAATATGGTGTTGAAACGGTTGTTTATTTATTTATGTAATATATTCTTTCTTGTATTTTTGTGTATTTTTTATTGGTTATTTTTAACGAAGCTTTAATTGAAAATCCAAAACTTTGTTACAGATACAGTTGTCACTAAGCCAATAAATAAAAAATTTTGTACTCAAGTAAAATAAATTAACAAAAGAAATACATGTCAATAATTTTCTCGGCTTACAAATTGTATTTTATTTTTTGGCTACATCTGTTTGTAATTTCATCTGTAACAATTTAGCGGAGGTGAATCAATAAGCATTACTTTAAAGATCGGTTTATACTCGTCCTTAGCATAGTCCCTTTGTTTTGTTTTTAAGCCATTGCGACAAAAATATCCTGCTAAATTTTGCATTGATTACCCAAATTGGGGTGAAGTGAAGTTATGCAAACTATTTATCCGAAAGGATTCCGTAAATTCTTCACAGCTGCTAAATTTGTTTTATCCCTTTTTTGCCTCAAGAAGGACAAGTATGAAGAACCGGGCTTAACTGCGTTATTAAGGTAGAAAGTTGTATAAAAATACATAGAACAAGGATCTATTTTAGGCATACGATTCTTCATGCTTTATATCAAGTATTGTATTTTTTCCATTGTTTTTGTACGGGTAATGAAAAGTATGTTTTATCATAAAAAAACACGTAAAGAAATGAAGGTATAAAATACATCACTTTAATTTTTGTAGGTATGCTAAACGTTCTTCATTTGGGCATTTTCAAAATAATTAAACCTTCAATACATTTGAAAGATGTTTTTCGACTTTAAATTCTCTACCTTTTCAGTAGAAAAACGCATTCCATTAAAGTGTTTAGTATGACTATTAATTAGTTTGTTCATCGGTTTTTAGTGCTATAATAACTGTTTTTTAATTTTAACCTTTATCGAAAATGATGTAACAGAACAATAAAAAGAACACAAACTTTGTGTACTGTTTTTTTGTTGGTAGAATACATATTATTGAATATAACAAAGATAGGAAATGAATATTTCACCTTATAAAAATTTGCTAAAAAATGTTGAATCAATTTATTCTTTGCAATATATAAGTTTTAAAGACACTGCTCATATCTACGGTATGTGCATCCTACATACCATTTTATACGGTTTATTAATAATATGATGCATGGAGCTCCCATACCTGCTATCATAATGTTGGGCTTATAACGTAAAAAATAATCTGGCGAAAATAATACTTTTCATAAAGTGTAAAGGTCACAAAGTTAGAGCTTTATCTAAGTTAAGCCTGTTAAGCCTGTTTCACACGATGGGGAAAACGCGTGGGGTGCCCCTTGGGGCACCCCATGGGGTGCCACATGGTGCCACATGATGCCCCTCAGGGTGCCCCGAGGGGCACCATGTGGCATCGTGTGACACCCCATGGGGTGCCCCACGTTGTGAAAATCAGTATCGCTCGCCGTGCGTTTTTGCATGTGGCACCACATGCGACAGCCAATTAGTAAGCACTGTTGATGATCACGTGACTTTATACAAATGCTTAAAGGACAAACTCAATGGCAAACTCAACTCACTCAAAACTCAAGGGCTTAAACTCAATCATTTGAGTTAATTCTTTCACATTTGGTTAGTCTATTACGGCTTTTACGAATACGTAGCTCATGAATTATATTTAAGTAAGCTACAAAATTTAAATAATTTTTATAAATTCTTACACGTAATTTATGCCCAAGGCACATATCACATATGTCAAAACTCAATGTAATACCTTCGTAAATACTTAGTATTTTGACCGTTTACGCGCCTAAAAATTCAAACTCCCGCGCGTTCATGCCCCATCGTGTGAATACGTTACCCCAGGGGAATCCCCGGGGGACACCACACGGTGCCACATGACACCCCACGGGGCACCCCATGGGGTGTCTGTCACACGATGCCACATGATGCCCCACGGGGCACCCCTTGGGGTGTCACATGGGCTGCCCCACGTGGGGATTCCCCACGTTTTTCCCCATCGTGTGAAACAGGCTTTATATGTTTTTAATTTGTGTCTTATGCGACTGATTCGCTTGAGGGTTGAATTTCCGCCCCGAAAAACATTAGCTACAGCAGTGCATACAGTATATATACAGCAGTATATAGTCAAGACCTACTATATAAAAAAAGTTATGGGTTTTTATTTCGTTTATGAAAACTTTACACCCCACTTTAGATCTTTAATCTTGGATCATGTTTATCCTGTTAAAGGTAACAATTAAAAAATTGACAGTTTTTAACTTTTATACAAATTTTGATCAATCATGTAAGGTTCCGTTCTGGAAAGCACGGGGCTGGCTTAGTCGCATTTATAACTAAGTAAATGCGACTAAATTTGGTAATAATAAAAAACCAACTAATTTGTTTTTTTGTACAAAAAAGTGTACGAAAAGCCAGACTGGCTGCACAGTTACCCCCACTGAGACTTTTCTGGTTGTTCCCCTGAGACCAGTTGAACTGAGCAAACATAAACTACAGTACAGGCAAAAATTACTTGCTGCAGACTCCAGAGTTAAAGCTCCAGAGTCAAAGTGCAGTACAAGTACAAGTTACAGGTGCAAGTACAAAGTACAAGTACAAGTTACAACTGCAAGTACAAAGTACAAGCACAAGGTGCAAGTAGAATTTACAAGTACAAGGTACAAGTACAAGCACACGGTGCCAGTACAAGGTACAAGTACAAGGCACAAGTACAAGTACAAGTACAAGTACAAGTGAAACTACAAGTATGACTTTAACTCCGGAATCTGCAGTGAGTAATTTGTGTCGGTACTGTATGTTTTGTTCAAGTAAACTGTACAGATTTTTTGCCAGCAGCATAGTCAGGCGTGAGAAAGTTGCCACTATATTTGGTGTTATATCTGGCCTGAAAGTCGGGATCGACCACCGAGTCGGGCGATCCTTGCTGTTCGTCCGTTTTCGGAAGTCTATCATTTGGTGAGTTGAGCGGTTGTTGCTCTGCGGTGGCGGAGTTTGATCGGCTTCTGGATCGGCTTCTCTTTGAATAGCTCCTTTTCAGCATCATTCTCGTTCGTTCCGGCCCCGGTCGGGCCAAGTTTTCGGCTGATGCGAAGTCCGAATTATTGTTGATCGTCGGATACGCAGTTGGCAGGGTTGGCAGGTTACTGACGGAAGTGGTAGAGGCGGAATTAGGAATCTCTACACCGAATAACATCCAGCGGGTAATTTCTGAAATATATTAGCATGATGTATAAAAAACTACAAATGTAATAAAATGTCACAAGACATACTGTCTACAATTACTACTATCAGTAACAGTATCTTTGCTTTGGTTCACCCTAGCAGCTGGCATATTAATTAAAAAGCTTATTTAAGAAGGTGGCACCATTAAAACAATTAAAAATGATCGTTTGCCAGTAGCTTAATTAGAAACTTTACTTAAATGACTGACTTTATATATTTAGCTGTAATTTTAGATACGGCTTACGCTTCAGAATTGCTTTCTAAACACAGCTTCACTTACCAATGAAAGTAAAAATACAGTGGAGTATTGCTAGCAAAGAACCACCGAGAAATATACCGAAAAGTCCTCCAATAGAGCCCAAACACGACTCCATAGTGATTGTATAAAACTCTACCATGAGCGTATATTCCAGTTTTTTATAAAAAATATTCGTAGTAGCCAAATATTTCCATTCCTTGTCGCAATCACGACACGACTCGTTGATTTCTTTAGTTGGCATGCTGGAAACGACATTTTCATACGACCACTGTATACAGGGTTTACGACACTTCTGCTTACAACTATTTACGACACCATTAGCGTCAGGGTACGCTTGTAAGCAGCCAAACAAGTGTCGTAATTCACAGATAGTATCGTTGGGATGTAGCATGTGTATGTGCGCTATGGGTACACAGTGGCATTTTTCGCGAAAAAATTCTATCTCGCATTTGCGAATACAGGCCCAAACTGAATCAGTTGTATCGGATATGCACGGATCGGATTTTTTATTCTGCATAAGCGTTTTTTTAGGAAATAGGTTCATGAGTGTAAAACTGCCTGGTAAACTGATGAAAAATTGCGACTCAAATTCAGACTGAAATTGATACGACAAACCCACAAATATACCATCGAGAAAAACACGCTTCGGTGCCGTCCAGTCTCGGTTTGAACGCATGGTTACGCTTAAAAGGGCTCCGAAATCTCCGATGATATTTTCGGATTTACTGTAATTTTTTCCGGGAATAATATAACACACCCCAGAGTTGGGATATACCATTGGGATAGCCTCGGAACAGCATTCAAAGGGTATAACATTGTCTTTATGATTACGATTTCCTCTGTTACAATCGATGAATGACGAAGTGCATTTGTGGCCCATTTTCAGGACTAAATCGCGAAACGACAAATTAAATCGCTGCTGAATATTTTCGATTCGAGACAGGACAGTGTTGAAATTCCCTGAAATAGGCTTTCCCGCCATTTGCTTGGCGCGAAAGGCCACATCCGAAAAATTCCACTTCTCAGCGAAATATCGCACAACATATTCCAAATTCGAACTCGGTTTGGAAGAATTCGGAAAAAGGGGCGCATCCAATCCCAATTCCAAAGTTGCCGTGTAATTCGTTAATTCCACATCGCAAAAAAGTACGTCAGGGAATCTAAGACTTTCCGCTGTAGACAACTTAAGAGCATAAGTTGTTTGTTGACTTTGGTAGTCCTTTATTACAGAGAAAATCTGGTAAACGGCACAACCCAAGGATAGAATTATGATTACAAGCCACAGAGCTTTTTTCCAAACCGACTGTGTCAGCAAAATACACTGAAAACCATGCAATGGAGTACTTTCACAAAAATACCGAAATGCTCCGCGATTCTCCAAATATATAGTACTCATCGATTTACGGCGTTTGAAATTCTGTAGCATAGCGGCAGACATGGCAGACTGGAGGGCGAAAGAGGTATAATATGGGAAAAATTAATAATTAGGAATAAAGTAAGCACTGGAATTAAAGATCACATAGTTAGCACTTGGTCATTTACATGATTTTGATTGATTTTTCGTCTATGGATTTCTAAATTATTATCTTCCAAAAAGACAAAAAAGTTTCAGTTATTATTTTATAAGTGTAGTATGTTGAGTGCCTATGTACATAAGAGATATACATTAAATCCGTTGATTACCAAAAAAAGATGAAGAAATATCTGGATATTTACGTAATGTACATATATGATTGGATTGAAATGCAAATACTGTTGTCGTGTTTAAAAATTTTAAGTTAAAAAATTAAAAAGGGCCTTCTGTGTAGAAGAGACTTGACTAAGACCCCATCCACTGTCTGTAAGTTTAGACTCTAGTAACACGAGAAGAGAGTGACCAATCAGTTCACAGATTCTGGGTGATATATAATAGCTAATGGCGCTAGTAAAGTAAGTGATAAAAGTTAGATAAAAAGTTAATCACAAACTAAGGCTGCCTTAAAACTAAAATGATTAATAGATTGTTAATACTGTTGGGGATTTTCTGCTACAGGTTCAGCAAAATAATTATTAATTTTACTGAGAAACAAGTTCATATTACAAAAAGTATTGGGTAACTTCTAACAAGGCAACATAATGCGTTCGAAAGCTGCATATGTAACATCTTCAGTAATCTGACTACGACCAAGAGTACATAATAGTGTCTCATTCTACAGAGAAGAACGCCTCACTGAATGAGCCACTATTATGTACTCTTGCCATGAAAACTCTTCAGCTGCTCCAACACATTATGTACTCTTGCTACGAGGGATCTACCTAGGCAGAACGCAGCAGCCTAAATCAAATTAGCCTAAAACGTCTGTCGGTTTTTGTAGAAAATTTATTCCCTCACAAACCAGAGGCTCGAAACTAATTTTTTGGTAAAGTTCGTTTTGAAAATAGGCTCAAAGGCAATTTACGCCATGTTTAGGAGAAAGGGTAATCAAGGAATAGGTGGTCCTTGGGTGAGTAAAAAATATAATGTTTAGTCAATTGAGGCTTGGGCATCATTGAAGGGTTAAAAATTGAATTTAACTTCTAAAGACGTCTGACTGCTTTGGCCAAATAAACTTGTGACATGCTGTATTTTTTCACCATAAATACCGAAGCCTGTTTGTTAGCTGGTTAAATGTAAATTGGAGAACCAAATACAAGTATTGCATTTGTACACGTATAAGCATAGAATCACATGAGAGGGAAGGGAGGGGTTGGCTCCCCCTCAAACAACGGTAGACATCTTCACTTAAATACCCCATCCCGCCGCCTCTGATTGCCAAAAAGTCCTCAAAAATGAGTTACAAATCAAAGAATTTCTAAAATTAAAATGCCAAAGGAAAATCAGGCACGAAAAAAAATCGCGCATCCCTATTTTACCAGAAGGTCCAGTGCATTTCTACAAAAGTGCAAATCGTGATTCGAAATAGTATCATCTATTTACATATTTATCATATATCTATGATTTAGTTATTTATTTATTTAAGTTCTTATTTATTAATAATACTATTAATTATAACGCACAATCTTTGATTGACAAATCGTCAGATGTTTTCGTTGGGTTTATTAAAAACCTACCTTAATCGACACCTAAAATAGATACCATATGTAACAAAAAATTAAAAAATCAAAATCAAAACCTATAAAAAAATTTTACCATGAAAATTTCCTTAGTAAACAATATTTCACCTGTGCACATCCATGTAGTTTTGGTACATAATATTTTAACGCAATTTCAAGCATTTTTAGTTTGAAAAAGGCTTGTATACAGGTCTGTCGGCTCGAAGTAACTCAAACATATGTAATAGCCTGGTTTGCAAAACTTATTCAAAGGGCCAATTCCTAAAATAAATTAAACGGATTAGATTAAAATTTGTTTTGCCAATAACTCATAACAACGTGTATGAATTTATACGAATTAGTTGTCGCACCTCCCGCTTGTGCACAAATTTTTAAGACTACCTCAACATCGAGATAAGTTATTAAGCAAACAAATTTTAATTTAATCCGTTTAATCCATTTTTGGAACTGGCGCTCAGTTACCTACATCAATGCACCTTTTTCATAGTTCACAACAAACGTTGTCAAGTTATAATTGCAATTTTGGATTAATAATTTTAAGTCTTTAAAAATGTTTATTTATATTTCTTAAATGTTCTATTTGTGTATAGTATCGTGCCCCCTATTTTTGTTTTTTATAACCGTTTGTTGTTTCTTCACGATCCGGGGAGCAAAAAAATTTGCTTCCTACACGACAGTTGCCGTTGTGACAAAACAATAGCTTGCATAATCATCGTTAATGAAAGATGTAAACTTTCATAATAATGTAGGAAACAGTACCGACCAACATTACTTGTGACAGACGCCGGAGCCACCGCGGAGTCGGAGTCACTTGATTCAGGAGTGACCCGACTCCGCTGTGACTCCGGACTCTGCAGAAAGTTATTTTGGTCGGCACTGTAGTTTGTATTAACCCGGGCCGCTGGCGACGACAGCAGGAATACTAACCACTACACCACAGCCCCCAGAACAGTACGGATTTGAACTGATGATCTCTGGATATATATACACTTAGATTCAGCCACTTCACATTTTGCATAGCTTTAATTTTTTTATACTCTAATGATTTTATGCAATATAGATCGGGAAATTCTGCAAATTCGGAACTAAACATCTTAAACTCTCTGAAATAACAGATTTGTGAGATACAGTGCGTTCAAATACGGTTTTTAAATTCTTGAAAAACCATAGCAGACATTTTGTGAAAAAATGCTTCACAGAATTAAAGTTTAGGTTTGATAAAAACTTTGACGTTCTCAAAAAATCTGCTTAGAACAGAGAATTTGTCAAAAGCAGAGTTCTGGAAAGTCCGGTCATCTGTTATGACGGCTTAGAGGTAAAACATTTGTTTCAGTTCCCAAAAGAGCAGGTAGTTTTTTTGTATTACGTGCGTATAGGCAGTTAGGATTATAGTGACATTTCGAAGGTGCTACAAAAAAGTTCTCCACTCGAATAATTAAAACAATATTATTACTAAACAAGTATTTTGTAAGCAATTACTAAATCTTTAAAAGCTGCCTTTTGAGTATTATAAACCAACATATTTTTTACAAAATTTTTCAAGTGTCGATAACACTCATACCGTGCACACCAACTATTTTGCTAAAGCTTGTCAGCTCAATTTTAGGCATTTTATTATGTATTTCGTTATGTCTTCGCTGTGGAAAAAATGTCCACATACGTTCAAGTAATTCATACAGATATCACATTTTTGTGTTATAAAAGTGATTCAGCGCAGTGATTCAGCATATTTTTTCTGCGACCAAATGTTTGCCCCAAATTGTACTAAAAATTAAAAAAAGGCAGTTTCATGACTTTGGGGGGCTCTAACTAAAAAAATATTCAACCTTTTCACTCAATTTCAAAAAGGTATCGGGTAAATTTATTTGGCTATTGTCAAGTTTGCTTTCTTTGCGTTCCCATGAACCCGTCAGGATATTCGTTACTTCAACTAAAATCACTCATTGTGCTCAGAAATGACGGCTTTTTTAAAAATTTTAAACTTAGTTAACTAGGTCTTCATTGGGGTCATTTAATATTACACTAAGCACAAATGGTCCTTAACCGCTGAAAAAATGGCGGACAAAAGGTTAAAACATGTCATTTCATGAGTTTCATGAGATGAAAATTTGCAATTTTTGAAGGGGTTTATTAAAACTGGCAAGGCTTTGGGCTGCTATAACATACATTTACCATTTTTCAGATAGAAAAGATGCATAAGGGACTATATACTTGTAAAATATGGTGTCAAATGGTTATTTGTAATTTGCGATATTGGCTTGAGAAATCAGAGCTGGTGTTAAAAAACTTCAAAGTTACCGATCGCCTAGTACGACTAACGGAAATATGTCATTAGCTGAAAATATTCTTAAAATAAAACGGGTTAGACCTTTTTTGAATGGCGTTTCTGAGTAGTAGTAGTAGTAGTAGCCACAAACATTTACATACAATTTCCCATGATTTCAAAAATTACACGAAAAATCTTGTTTTTGAGCCATAAAATAGCCGTAAAAGTAAGAATCAATTTCAAACTAAGCTCAAATAATGTTGTCTACATTTGCAATGTCTGTGTTAAGTTTGATTATGTTCGATCAAGTATTTTTTGATTTATTGCAAAAACTTCGAAAACGTAACTACCACCTTGAGGGGGGGGGGGGGCTACCCAGGTCAAAAATTAAAGTTACCCAATTTTGCTTTTTTTCACATGTTACTCCCCCAAGGTACCCCAACCTCAGATAAGAACAATTAAGCTTGAAGGTGCACTTTTGGTTCGGTGCCTTTGTCAGTGTATTTACATAGGCAAAAGCACTCAAAAAAGCCTAAAAGTAGCCCTTAGATGGACAGTTCTAACACAAACCACATTACTATGATCCGGATTTTCGATATGTATTTTCAATTCTAAAATCGAGGGCGAAATGTGAAAAAATGGCCGTTTTTTGGGCCCGCCAAATTTGAGTGATTTTACATTTGGCGTCACTGCTCAGGCCATGGGCAAAAATTTAAAAAATGGATCATAGAGGTTGAGATATGACATTAGGCTATCGAATCATGTAAAAATCAGCTTCGTCAGTATTAACAAAAATTTCGAGTAAAGGAATGCTTTGTGAGCACAAAAAACTTTTTTTGCGCCTATGATTTACACGTAAAATGGAATTTTTGGGCGCCCCTAGTGAAAAATTGGCAAAAGTATTGGTTCCAGTTTGTTACATCTGCGACGCTCCTTCCACGGGGCTACATTGTGTGCAAATTTGAAGCGAATCGGAGAACCTAAAATTTTCACTTATACAGGTAGCCCCTCCCCTTAAGTCGTATTGTAGAAAAATAAGATGCAAACAATCTGATTAGGTATCCTTGTGTTTGTCTCTACTCTCTATATCCTAAAGGACAACTGCGAAATGGGTTCTAAGCTGAATTTATACTATAACAAATGGATGCGTAAAACCACAAAGATAAATTCCCATTGGCTGCTGTGAAAAAGTGCCAAAAACGTAATTTACCATTTATGTAATCTTTTGCATGTAAACTTGAATTGACCCTTGCTTTACTGACATTGCTAACAGCTGCCGGTTTGGTCAACGTAGTTTTACAAATACAGCTAGATTGCAGCAGGTCAGCGAGCTTACGTAATGGTACCCGCGGGTTGGGTTGGGTTGGGTCGGAAATTTTGAGCACTGGGTCGACCCGCGGGTACCCACTTCAGGCTGCGCGGGTCGAAAAAATTTTTTCCGACCCGCGAAAACTGGAACCTGAAGAAATTGTCGACAAGGGTCCCCCCTTGGTTTCTATAGCCCGACCAAAAAAATTTCTGATACGTTTCCAATTGACAAAATTTGGTCTAAAAATTCTAAAATTTTTCTGGGGGCTGCCGCCCCTAGACCCCTGCAAACTCTGTGGCTTACTATTCCTTGTTATTAATTTTCATGAAAGCTTTTATATGCAAGTCTACTAGAGTACATAATGCTGTATTTACTTGTGTAATGTACTGTCTGATATGAAGTGCCCACCTATTGTTTTTACGCGGCCCCTGATATTCAGAATCTCAGGTTTCTATGTTATTTCTGGTAGGTCGAATTTCCAGTGTTAAATAACACTGGGAGGGCAGGTAGGTCGATCTTGCACTCAAATTCCGCATGACAGATGATGCCACTGAGAATAGCGAAGGGAGACAAAAGCAACAAACTCAGTGGAATCGAACCACCACCCCGTCGTTTCTCAGTCGGACGCTCTACCGTCTGAGCTAACCGGACTGACAGTTACGAAATTTCTAAAGGCAATACAAATAATGGAACACCGGAAGTAATCATCAAAGTGTGCGATATGTCATTTAAAATTTAAAATGAGCTGTGAGACTGATATATCAAAGTTTCAATTAGTGATTTGTGGCTCCAACATATAATTTACAACATTCACGATTTGGTGTAAGAACTTTGGTTACTTATGTATTTGCCAATCAGTGCTGCTTAAAAACGTACATTAGTTACAGTTAACAACGTATCTTCATGGCCTCTTTGTGTAGTGGTTAGCACTCTGGACTTTCACTCCAGTAATCCGAGGTCAAATCTCGGTGAGGTCTTATTTTTTTATTACTTAATTAGGATATTTTGATTGTTTTATTAATTTTTGATGTTTTACCAGTAAGAGTTTGGAGCTACTCAGCAGAGAATGTGTGCGAGAATTGGAATTTATAACTCATTTTATCTGCAATTAAAGGCCGCGTTTAATATTTCCTCTGGAATATTGACACTCAAGCTTCACAAGGTAACAACTTCTCACTCAGCAGAAGAGCTTGTTAATTTACCTGTCTGAAAATTTATTTGATTACGTCTCCAGTTGACCAAATTTGTCCGAAAATTCAAAAAACATCCTTTTTTTCTGACGGCTGCCGCCCCTAGATCCGCGCAACAGTTAGTTTATTTAATTTAAATGACCAAATATACATTTTGTTATGTAAGCCACTTCGCCAATAAGTGTAAATATAATTGGATTCTGGGGGCTGAAGCCCTCAGACCCCGCAATAGTGAGTTTAAACAAGTGAGCAAAAAAGTGGACAAGGTGCAACCCCTTTTTTCAAAATCCTGCCTACACGCCCCTGTATAATGTACGTTATGGTTATAGATTGGTGGGTCAAGGTGGGTCGCGGGTCGGGTTTTACGGCGCGGGTTGGGTCGCGGGTTACCCACGAGTGTCAAGCCGCGGGTTGGGTTGGGTCGCGGGTCGAAAATTTCGACCCGCGTCCACCCCTGAGTAGGGATGTTTTCAGTTAACTGCTAACTGATTCATTTTCAGTTAAAGTTAAGCAGTTACAGTTAACTGATAATAACTGATAACTGAACTGCTCTGATTTTGAAAAGCAGTTAAAAACTGATAACTTAACTGCACAATTCCTAAAAGTAGTTAACTTAACTGTAACTGAACTGCTTCGGTTGTAAAAAACTGATTGAAATCAGTTAACTGATATTCTTTTCAGTTACATGCAATAACTGAAAATCATTTTCAGTTATGCGTCGAAATATGCATAAAATCCTTTGTGGCGTTCTGCTTGTTTACTTTTTGCAATGATTTTCAAGTTTTTGTCTCTGTAGAATTGTCGCTAAAACGCCAATTAAATGAATGATCAGACTTGAATTTCCAGTTTAGAACCACTTAAGGTTCTGCCTGTTATTTTATTTGATTCATTGTTTTATGTTTTATTCTATTCTGGGCATTGCTTTGCACCCATTCTTCCAAGAGTTTATGTCATTTACAGTTGCAAGTTGGCAGTTGTTACAGAAGTTTAAAGTTTTCGTTTTGAAATAAATGTTTGATCCCATGTTGACAAGAGGTTTTTTGTTTTGAGTAGATTCAAATATTAGTAATTAAATAGTTAATAATTAGAAGTTAATTAAGTTCTAATTTAGTAGAAACTACGTGAAAACTTTAGCAAATATCGGGATTAGCGGAAAAAGAAACCAGCATTTTAAAGAAATAACTGAAAATATTTTCAGTTAAAGTTATCAGTTACAGTTAAGTTACCTTAACTGTAACTGAACTGATTAAAATTTTGCAAAATTAACTGATAACTGAACTGATCTAATTTTAACCTAATCAGTTAACTGATTAACTGAACTGATTAAGATTTCGATAACTGAAAACATCCCTACCCCTGAGTAACCAACAACGTTCTTTCACAATTATTACATTTGGAATTAGTTTCCTAAGTGCAGTTGCAAATGTGCGTAGTTAAAATCCTTATTAAAGTCTGGCCAAATGATGCTAAACCTGAAACAAAAGGAAACTATATTTCATTGCAGAAAGAACCAAATGCAAGCATTAAGAGTACAGCGAGTAGTCACAAAAATTACGCCACTTGTTTTTTTCATAGGGATCAGCATTTTCTGGTCAGACTTTAGTTGATCCGCTGTGTATCATTTTTTCAGGCAACCAAGTTATACTTAGGACATGCTACAGAAACAATGTGCTTTTGTTCGTTTTGTTCTGTTTAAAGCCCGGTTCATACTTGTTCTTAAGGACACAGAGACAGAGACAAGGACAAACTTTGGCCAGCTGTTGTGAAGAGTTGATACAAGAGTTTCAGCTAATTTGTTAAATATGTACGATGTGTAGGTAACCGGTATTTATTCATGCGAAAAGTTGGCTTATTTGGCCTAACCGTTTTGTTGGAATCGCTTAAGGACAAAACTATAGGGACAAGGACGAATTATGAACCGGGCCTTAGACGAAAACAAAGAGAAGCGAACTTGGTTTGCGTAGGTACCTTTGTTTTAAGCAGTAAGCACGCAGGTTAATGAGGATATGAACATTTTACGTTTAACTGTTAACCATAAATTATCCGCCTAGCTTTTGAGTTTGTAATCTTTTCCAATTGTAATAATAATAATGTGCTATAATGTTAGGTTATAATACAAATTATTAGCTTTTAACGCGTTTAAGTTGAAAAAAATGTGGAAATTATTTGTCTATGCTAACATGTCTTTGATAAGGTGTTTTAACATAGTTTGTTGACCCGAGAAGCCTAATAACTGATTCAAATGTCTAAAACAATTTCTTCAATTTGCCAAAACAATCTGAAAGGAGTTATCAGGGCTGGCGCGATAGCGCCAAGGACCCACACACCATATTGCAAAATTTTAAAAGGAAATCTTTTAATAACTAAAAATTTATGCAAGCAAATCTGTTTTAATTTGATGTGTGTACTTGCCTGGGGGACGGCTACATGGTGGCCAAATTTCAGGCAAATCGGTTGGGTATTACCCGAGATATGAAAAATCGTCTCCCGAAAACTCGGATTTTTCCGTCTTTTTTTTTCCCGGTCGCAAATCTCAAGAAATACACGTTGGCAAAGCACTTTTTTGTGCTATTTATATTCAATCTGGTTGGGAATAGAGGCATTAGCTAAATGACAAAATGGTGTTGTAGGCTTTTGCCGTTTTGGCTCTGCTGGGAGGGGGGAAACCCCTTTTTTGGGCCTCGAAAAATGGCAAAGTGCGGTAAAAATATGTGCCAGCTTTTGAGACGTCACGCAAATAGCCCAGGTCTGATCTTTTGCATGCATGGTAGTGTAGTGGGGTTGTAGTGCATCTGCTATTTTGGAATCGATCCTGCCACTATAGCACTAGGTATCGGGCTCGAAAGGTAATTTACGTGTATTAGGGGGGTAGTCTACTGTCTACCTACGGGCAGTGCAGCCAAAACGGTTATACATAGAGGTCTGTCATTTCGTATGCGAATATAAACCCCTATACGGTGCATTGCAACGTGCTGTTAATTTTGCTGCCAGATTTACCTAGTAGCCAGAACTGATGTAACCACCAACTGACACCCTTGAAAACATGTTTTTTCATGACTTTGTCACTGTATAACGCTTTTATGGATAGCCGCTCGTTGTTTATTTCTATTGGAGCTCTATATATAGTCGCAGGGGTATCCCATGATATTGTGTTGTCTATTTGTTGTGCACTGTTTCACTTTGGCACCCCTGGCAAAGTGCCCGAATGGTCAATTTGACCAAATTTTCGGATTTTGTCAGTTTTGTTGAGAAACAGTTAAAATAGTTGATTTGAGATGCTGAACGCGATTATAACGTTATTTTGACGAAAACTTATGGTTTTCTTCCAAAAAAGTGCTCAGTAGTCAACTACGGTTGTGTGTTGTACTACACAGTAAATATGTAGACAGAGCAGCCAAAACGGTTAAAGATGGAGGCCTGACGTCTTGTATTCCAATATAAACCCATACAATGTGCATTACAGCATGGTATTGGTTTCGTTGTCAACTTTACGTAGTAGCCAGGACTGGTGCACCCCCTGTGATACCGTTGAAAAGATGATTTTTCATCATTTTCTCAATGTATAACGCGTTTATGGATAACCTCTTGTTCTGTATTTCTGGTGTATCGTAATACATAGGCTTGGGGCTGTTAGTTGATATTGTTTGGTCCGCGTGGTGTGCACTGGTTTAGTTTGGTAGCCCTAGCAAAGTGCCAGAATGGTCAATTTGACCAAATTTGTGAATATTTTCATTTTGTTTGAATAACTGTGAAAAACGTTAATTTGAGTTGCCGAACACGAATAGAACGTCACTTTGACCAAAATTAATGTGTAAACCCAAAAAATAATAACAAATACGAACAGGCCAATTGCGTATATATATACTGTTAGTGGCTTTGTAGAAATACATAAGTAGGTAGTGCAGCATACACATGCGCGACTATCACTTTTCAGAATATTTTATTTTCATACAAATATACAATTCAAGTGTCATCTTTCGCGTCGGCAAGTAAAATGGCTGCAGCGGAAAAAGAAATAGGATTATTATAAAAATGCCCTTTCACCAAGGGCAGCAGTGTGGGTAGAATAGGAAAGTTGGCTGATCTATAGCGGAAAAATGCTAATAAGCTTGTCAAACAGCCGGGACAAGTTTTGCAGCAGAATAGGGAAACTCAGCTTGCTAAATGAAGCGGACAAGAGTTGCGTCAGAATAGCAGTCACCCTGCGACACGTTAGTGCTTTCTGCACCCTATTCGCGCGAATTAATCAGCCATTATCATCAGCTGCACTGTTGCCGGAAAGTGCCGTGTATATACTTCATTGGTTCTTGATGTTATTTTTTAGACAAGCTATATATGTCCAGAAGAAATAATTGTTCATCCATAATATAATATCTATCGCCATTCATTTTTATTGTTACGTACATACATATGTAAATGTAGTTTAAGCTAATATAAATTCTACAGTTATTTGTATTAACTAGAGTTATACGGTTTGTATGTATTGTAACATTTTATGATTCGTATTGAATATTAGTAGTTAATGTCTAATAATTACAATGTTAAGTTGGAATACGCCGTTACTCATTTGTAATTTTCGGGAAAGATGTCTATATACAAAACGAAAATAGATTGCGCATGTAGAAATTTAAATGAAATACCTGTATATATCTGTAGAATATAAATACTTTATAAATATAATCTATACACCTGACCTAAGTCCTGCCTGACTGCTAGTAAGCGTCAAAAATGTTTTTCCTAATTATTCGCGCGAATAGGGTGCAGAAAGCACTAACGTGTCGCAGGGTGACTGCTATTCTGACGCAACTCTTGTCCGCTTCATTTAGCAAGCTGAGTTTCCCTATTCTGCTGCAAAACTTGTCCCGGCTGTTTGACAAGCTTATTAGCATTTTTCCGCTATAGATCAGCCAACTTTCCTATTCTACCCACACTGCTGCCCTTGGTGAAAGGGCATTTTTATAATAATTTTTTGCTATTTTTGTCATCAAAAATTGATTTAGAACATTTTGCAGTTTCACTGCTCTAATCATTGTCCCTTGGTATCAATAAAAAGACATTACGAGAAAATTACAGTAATAAACTTAGTCGATAAAAAATAAAGCCTCTGTTTACGGCAAAATGCAACCTGTTGGAAACTACTAGAGTGGATTTCACAAAGGTGGTTTTCTGAAATCATGGTTTTTATGTACGTTTTCGTATGATTATACATAATTTCATTAGGAAATATCGCCTGATGCGTTAAGAATATCGTAGATTTTCTAAAAAATGGTTTTGCTCAATTGAAATTTCAACCGTTCTGTACAGCAAGTCTCTGTTCTAGTTTTCACGCAGCCTTTTTACTTACTTTCTATCTCTTAAAATTAGCGGGTCGGATCTAAAGCTCTTGGGTGGATAACCGTTAAAAAACCTATAAATATGACGACAAAATCGTTTATCAGGGTGCTTCAAAAAGCAACAAAATCTAACAAACAAATAAATTAAATTTGACACTCAAAATGAACCACAAATTTTATGCTTTTTCAGAGGCTAGTGGGAAAAGCACAGTTAGACTTTTATGAAACCAAAAAGCCGACTAGCCAACAGCTTAGACTGACAGTTAATAAACGCAGACGAGTGGTTCAAAAGTTGGTTTGCTCGCTTCTCGTGGGAAAATTCCGGGCTTTGGCGCCCCTTTGTCTAAGATGATGAGATCGCAGTGCTAGCTTAACGTATTGATACAATTTCAACATTCTTTTTTCCAGGACCGCTTTCTTTAGAAGGCGCCGAAAATAACTTTCTTGACTTTAAGTTTGACACTTAAACTTTCGAAAAAATTGAAAAAATTTCTGGGATTGTTTACTAACGGCTCAACAGAAATTTATTTATATAGTTGGTCAAACAGTTCGCAACACTTATTTTTATTTAACCCCCATTGTTGCAAATATTATCTACTCACTTATTTCCCGGATTTTTTATTTATTTGAAAATGTCTATTTGGGAGAAACTTATGTCTTGAAAGTTCTTCAGTCTTCAAGTTCAATAAACCTAGGTTGAGCTGTTTAACTTGTCAGACTTTAAAAATGACGGTATCACTTTGTGAATTAAGTAAATGGTACTTTATGAATAAAGTTGATGTTTTTAAGAGTGGTTGTTTTGTCAGTTTCGATAAAATGACTCATTTTGATCCCCTGGGGGGTACACTTGACGGAGGCGTAAAGAAGTCCACAAGGGTGCTAGGAAAAACTGGACCTCAGAATCGTATTCACGGGCTCAAATTACCCCTGGGCGGTATCAAAATCCCAATATCGCAAAATTGATCCTTTTTGAGCTTGGAGCCCTTAAGGGGGTCCGTCTACCCTAATTAGTATTCAGGGTGCAAAAATTTTTCTTTTTTTCTTTCCTGTTTTTTTAAAAACTTTCCGGGGTCAAGTTCGAGTCAAGTTTTTAGTTCGTGATCGGGACCCCACCCGATAAGGGTTCAGGATGTTATCAAAGTAGGTGGCGAGTGGATTAATTACTCTACCTATAGCGAACCTTGCACTAAAGTTTGGTGCACATCTGCCATAAAAATGTATTCAACGATAATTTGAACAAAAACATATAGGTAATAATGATATTAACAAACGACAGACACAATAGAGATCGGGACTTTGCTTCGCAATTGATCGGCAACCCAAATAATCCAACACTGAATGATCGCAAATAAAGCTGTTGCTTCGTAAACGAAGAGACAGCTACATACTAATCGGTATTGATTCCAATAACATGCATGTATATTTTTGAAAAATTTGTTTTGACTTATAGCTAATTCGGCCAGTCAAGATCATCCCGTTAATCCGAACTGGGGAATATGTAGGTGCTATTGAAAGTTGGCCACTGTTGTATACTGACTGATAACTGCAGACTATAATCTGTTACTAAATTGTATGCTGCCAGTTGCCAGGAGCCCAATTCGTATGATCATCGACAGTAAATTTTATCCAAATCAGCAAGTTTGGGTTTTTAACTACGGTAGTGGTCCCAGTTGGCTTAGTGGAGAAATAATAAACTGGAAAGGAAAGAACGTGTCTTACATTCGTTTAGAGTCAGGGGTGGTATGCGTGAGACATAGTAATCAACTTCGAAAGAAAAATACAAGAATCGAAACTTGATTCACTTGACCCGTTTTGAATGCGGTCACTCACAGCAGCACAACGAAATGTACAAGACCCTGACCAAATACCACTTAGAGTGCAGCCTAGACAAAATCAGCAGGAACCACGGCAGATTCAAGCGCGACTTGGAGTGTGGGCTAGACAAAGTCAGCAGGAACCACAACAACTTCAAGATCGGCCGCAGCAACCACAAAGAATTTACCCTACTCGCACACGACGCCCAATTCGCAGACAGTTACCTTTGGATTATGAACATCAAAAATACAAAGAATGAAAGAATCCGCAAGTAGAAAAGAAACCAGAAAATATTTAGACAATATTTTACTAAGTCACTTGTATCGGATGTCTTGTACTCGAGAGGGAGATATGTTTTATACTGACTGATAACTGCAGACTGTAATCTGTTACTGCATTCTATGCTGCCAGCTGATTAGTAAAGTGTAATCGATTTCGAGTGTAAACAGCCTCAATTAAAAACAAAGCCACAAAGTTAAAAAAACGATTAGTGAAGTCACTATGTAGAGTTTATTGAAACGAAAAACGGCTAAAGCACGTTAGTCACAAACGAGCACCAAGATAAACAAGCAGCACTTTTATGCAAATCTTTAGAGTAGTCTCATGCAATTAATGCGAAAACTTACGCTAAGTTGTACCTGCCGCATCAAAGTTTTCAGTAAACGTTAATACAATTATAAAGCTCATGAAGGGTTTAAACTTTTTAACCCAAACCGAGCAAAAAGACAGTAAATGATTGCTAATTGACAATGATGCTGCTGTAAAACAAGTTTGGTTTTACCAAACCATGGTTTTACGTACGTTTTTATATGATTTGCACATAATTTCATTACGAAATATCGCCTCATTCGTTACGAATTTCCTAGATTTTCTTAAACCATGGTTTTAGCTCAGTTGAAATTTCAGCAAAATAGAGACCTGCTATGCTGCAGGTGTGAAATTTCAACTGCGCTAAAACCATGGTTTAAGAAAATCTAGGAAATTCGTAACGATTGAGGCGATTTTTCGTAATGAAATTATGTGCAAATTATATAAAAACGTATGTACGTAAAACCATGGTTTAGTAAAACCACCTTTGTGAAATCCACCCTTAGGCTCGATAAATACTTCAGCCGGCAAAATTACGAAATAATCACGCCACATTAGTTTCATGATTTTTTCGTAATTTTGACAGCTGTAAGTATGAATCGAGGCTTATAGCTGGAAAATAAGTTGTTTAGCGTTTGTCAGTTTTTTTTAAGCTTCACTTACTATGCAAGTGTTGTAGTCTAATATTTTTATTTTCAAATACATTCATACCATTACGTACACGGATCACAAAATGAGTGAATATCATCAAAGTGAAAAATAAGTACTACATGACAACACAATGAGACATTTCAATTTCATAAAAAAATACCAGAAAAAACTGTTTGGTTACAGAATACAGACCTTGTCAACGCAAGAGTACATAACAGGGTAGAGTATGACACTCTTCCCTATCCTAGCTAAACGGCCGGAACGATGCTCCGGCCGCAATAGCCGTTTTACGCCTTGATTTCAGAGGGGGGGTATCTTTATCGTTTCAGTAGACCACGATCATGAACTCTGTGGTGAGCTGGTAACTTGCTGAACAAGGGGGTGGTACCCCCTCCTGAAATCAAAACACCACCGATTTTGTGCTGGTAGTGTGCTGAAACGAGGCGGGTACCCCCCCCCCCGAAGTCAAGACACTTCCCTGATTTGAGGGGGGTCCCCCTATGGAATCAAGGCGTAACAGGGCTATTTCAGCCGGAGTACTATACATACTCTTCCCTATTAATATGTATGGTCAACATAAATGATGCTAACATTTTTTTTAATTAGACACAATAAATCTATTTTTTTAAAATTTACAATTTCACAATTTTTTATGGTTCCAACTTGTAGGAACTTACGGAACAAAGTACATACGACTAACAATTACAAAAATATTTACAGTGCTAACATAAGCAATTGTATAACATTTTAGAGGTACACCCGGTTTTCCGATGCAGTACGAATTTCTTCAATCATTTTTTTAAGTTTTTTCATCAATTTTTGAATTTTTATTCAATTTAATTTCATAAGCAATTTAAATAAAATTTTTTGTAACTTTTATGCTTTTAAAATTATTTATACATCAAAAAGATAATAAATAACAATAGCAAACCGTATTATTAATTATTGATCTTAAAACTTCAAAGTATCCTTTTACATGCTGTGTCTTTGTGTAAATTGTAGGTACATGAACATATTTTTGTAACTTTTTGTTTTACGCATTTTTTTTCTGTGGTTAAAGACCAAAAAATATGATACCATGCAAACTATTCAAAGCGAGGAATCAACCTAAAATATGGTCGTATCTTCAGTTTTACCCGTACGTTCTAAGCGTAATCGAAAAAAGTAGTCAGACGGGACGCTAGACACTTTTTTAGCAACTTTTTCGGGTTGAGGACAAAAAACCAAATGTGCGGCTTCTCGCAAATCCACATCGCTGGCAATATTCATCAAGGGTTGAAAGCAAATTCTACTCATCCACACAAAACACGCGACGGTGTAAACATTGAGACATTGGTGCTGGCTCAAATAGGATTTTAGGTTAGCCACCACACCGCTGCAATTAGATGGCTGTTCGGACAGAAACTTTTCACAGAATTGCCGGTGGCCAATTATATAAGCCAGTTTTGCTCCGGCCATAAACACAGCGCAAGCGCCGTGAACCAAAACATGGCCGGCCAAAACGCACGCAAACACACAGTTGCGTTTGCGACGTCTGTCTGAGTGTCGGGGTACTGTTTTTGTCAGCAAAACTTTGAGAGTAGCACTGTAGCATACGATGGTTGCGAAAGTAGTGCCTAAAAGTATTGCCGAGCTTATGGTTCCCTCAGTTGTAGTCAGGCTCAAATACTGACAACCGTGTGAAGATTCAGCCCTTTCATGATCAAAACTTGAAATTCTACGATCTTCAAGTAACACATAAAAGATAAATGAGGCTAAAAGAGTTATCCAACTCAGAGCTATAGCTCCAGTGCAGTAAGTTCGCTTCGACAGACGAGTTTGGTACAGAATTGGCTTGTAAGCCGCTAGAAACTGAAACAGCAGCAATGACGTAAAGCCAATGCTTGGAGCTGTGACTGCTATAAACCAAAACGACACCGCAAAGATGCGCCATCCAACCATATGGGTTGCGACATCCGATCTAAACGAGAAATGGGCAACCAAGCCAGCCAAACTGGCAACCAAATCCATGAGAGCAACGTTGACTATCAGTTTCTTGCGAGTAAAGCGAATTTGGCGAAATCTTTGCAACTTTAAGGTGGATAACAACATAATGCTAGCTAGCAGACACAAATTCAGAATAGCGCCGAAGAAAGAGAAGTAGGTTTGGCTGATGCTAAAAAAGGAAACTTCCGCCCATTCATGCTTGAGTGTCATGGATAATTCTTCAATCACGAAATGCAGTTGGACCAAACACAAGCAACGATTCTGATTCAGCCAAGCACCGGTATTGTTCATCCTAAAAAACGAAAATCAGAAACTAGTTCAAGACGTGAACAGCAAGGTCGTATGCTAAGGGCCAATTCCTTTACCGGTTTAAACGGACTGGACTTATTTTAGTCCAACGTTTAAGAATGGCAAATCGGGTTAAACGGACTAAACGAGTTAAAATAAGTCAGCGGCTTAATTTTAGTCTGCCCCGATTCCAAAACTACCACTGGACTAAACGGATTTAACATGCACGCTTAACATTAGTGCAAGTTAAGTCCGTTTAGTTCGACTAAAAAGCAGCGCGCTAAAATTTAAAGTTCGTTTAATCCGGAGGTTTTGGAATGATACTTTTTAGCATATTTTTTAAACCATTTAGGTAGTCCAATTATACCTAATTAACCATTTAATCCGGTGAAGAAATCAAGAGTAAACTGCAGGTTTAGAACGAACAGTGAAAACTTTTTTCAATGGTGTACACTAAAAATGCAGTTTTACATATGTAGCCCATGAAAGTGCTATTTAGGCGCTATTGTTTGCTCTTTGCTACGTAATTAAAATTATGACTTATTTTTAATATGATTACGGCCCCTCAATAAACAAGAGAACATTTAGTGAGACTTTCAGATTTTGTTTGTGTTCTCTCCTTGGCGATACACAAAAATTATGCAAATAGCAAACCATAGGGCATCTTATGGTGCAATTCAGTGCTAAATTAAATTGTAATCTTTTAATCAGACCATGTGGGTGCACCATTTCTGCGTGAACACCTCTCTACCAAAGTTAGTAGCACTTCATTCGAAATCCAGTTGCAATTCATGTCGGTTCAATTGTCTCTAGTTTAAGACCAAAATTTAAACACTTAAAGTTTATAAACAGATTTTTATAGAATCAAAAAAACTTACGCCAATAAGCGGCTAGCTATTTCAGTAATATCCTTCATAATGAACGTCAAATGAATTGAATACAGTGCTAATATCGCAAACTATCCTGAAACAAACTAACAAATATACTTCCGTAATAGGTTCCGTAATAATTTATACAACACCATCAACCCTTTTTATACAATATGTTTACTAAACCAGTAATCTTAATCCGTTTAGGCTGGTGTAAAGTGGGGTTAGTATTGCAACCAGAATTATTCCATAGACTTGTTTTAGTTCGTTTAGCTCGGTAATGTATTCAGTGCTTAGGATAAATAGTCCAGAAGCAATTATATGTATATAAGTACATAATTAAAGCTGCGATTTAGCAACAGAACTAAAAACTAAATAGAAATAAACATTTCACAATGCATAAATGTTTTCAAGCAAATGTTTTCAGTAATGTGAAACCGCATTTCAGAGATGAGATAGATATTGATCGGGTTCGTACTTGTCCTAAAGGACAGAGGGACAGAGACAAGGACAAATTTTGATTTGCTGCTGTGACAAATTGACCAATGGTTTCTGCTGTTGTTTTTATACGAACTGTCCGGACTAGTTCCGCAACAATTTTTTCATTTGACCAAGTATTTTTCTTGGAATTGCTTATGGACAAAACGACAGGACAAGAATACCTAAGGACGAAAATTAACTGGACTCAATGAAGAACTCAGCTTTAACTGAGTATACAGTACCAAAAAAAAATTACGTGCTACAGACTCCAGAGTCAAAATGGAGTCGGAGTCATTCGATTCCGGAGTCAAAGTTTATAGTTTATATTACTTTGCCTCCGGAATCAAGTGACTTGGACACCGCTGTGACTCCGGAGTCTTTAGCAAGTAATTTTGGTCGGTACTGTATGTCTTGCTATGTAACACGAGTGCTCTGAATATGGTCTTGTGACTGGGAAGTGTAAAATGATAAGCGTCCTCATGTTTTTCCTGTTCCAATACTGAATAGTCTGTTGAGGAAATTCATAGAGCCTACCTAATAAGATAGATAATCTATGCGAACGTCAAGCAATTTTTTATAGCACTTGGTATTCGAATAAATAAAGATGTCTCAGTTTGCAAAATGAACAATTTATTAAATACTAAGTATGTAGGATCTATAGGCTATCAATTTAAATTTGAACAGTAAGATTAGGCTACAGTAATATTCAATGTTACGGTAAATGTTGATTTATCAGATAACTGTCGAAAACTGACTGAATTTTGTAGGTGTACGTTGACTCACTTTAACATTGAAAATGTTAATCTGTGACTTTTTTAGTTAATTAATTTAATTTACTTAGTTGAGTTACTAATTTAGGTAAACCACGGTCCATACTCATCCATATCCTTGTCTCTGTCCTTAACTCCTTTGCGATATAAGTGAATAGTGGTAAATTGTTGCATAATAAGTTCGGTGGTAAGAGTTGAAATCAGTATGCAAAGCAAAATGGCTATGTTGATTTTACACAACAGCCGTTTTTGTCCACAACTCCTTAAACCGAACGTAACTGTATAGCTCAAGACTTGATTTAGTGGATTTGATTTTATATTTTGTTTTACTTATTAACCAAGACTGGCTAGCAGCATCAAGTATGTACGTAGCTATTGTTACAGCAAAGCTTATCACTCAAACATATAACAAACAGCTTCAAAAGTATAAAACTACTGTAAGCCTAAGTCTCAGCGTAAGCAAAAAAAGCTTGATACTAACTCTGGGAGTAAGCCCAAACCTAAGCCTAAGCCTAAATCCAAATTTGAGCCAGTACTTGACACGCACACTCAAAGTGCAAAGCCTTGCTGGAATAAGAGAAAACTTTAGCAAATACCAACAAGGAATCGAATGGATCAAGTTACCTTTTGCTACGTTAATCTATGGTCTCAAGCTAATTAAGTAGGTTATTAACTTAATAAGCTAGGTACAACATCTTCAAACATGCCACATGTTATGCACACTACCCACTTAAGACGTATTTCCCATACTAAGCCTGAAGCTAAAGTCTATCTTTACAGTCCGCGGGAGTTATATAGTCTTGACAAATTGTGAAGCAGTTTTTTTAGAATACCTATACTGTATTAACATTTCGTTAACAACGCCTCTCTGTTATCAAAAACATAAACATGAAAGGATAGATAACATGATTTATTAATGAACTGTTTGCTGTCGTTATGAATCGAAGCATTCAAACAACCTCAGTCATACCAAGAGTACATAACAGGAAGAGTATGACACTCTTCCTATTATGCCTACGGGCGTGCGTCCAATGCGCAGCGCGAAATAGCCCGTTTATGTACGGTTTTGAGGGGGGCCCCCTTGAAGACCCCGGCTCCGAGGGGGGGTACCCCCCCCCTCACTAGACCCGTCTTCAGTTGAGGGCCCCCCCCTCATTTCAAGACACTGACACGGACTTTTGTTGATGTGCTGAAATGAGGGGGGGGTACCCCCCCCCCTCAACTGAAGACGGGGTACTGAACTGAGGGGGGGGGGAGGTAGCGCAAAGACTTTGTCAGTGTCTTGTAATGTGGGGGGTGTACCCCCCATCAACTGAAGACCCCGTGCTCAACTGAAGACGGGCCCCGTACTGAGTTGAGGGGGGGTACCCCCCCCTCATTTAAGACACTGACAAGGACTTTTGTTGATGTGCTGAATGAGGGGGGGGGACCCCCCTCAATGAAGACGGGGTACTGAGTAGGGGGGGGTACCCCCCCTCAGTTGAGTACGGGGTCTTCAGTTGAGGGGGGGGTACCCCCCCCCCCTCAAAACCGTACATAAACGGGCTATTTCGCGCTGCGCATTGGACGCACGCCCGTAGGCATAATAGGAAGAGTTTCATACTCTTCCTATTATGTACTCTTGGTCATACACATTTGAAGATTGATTAGAAATTTTATCATTAGTTAGATATTAGTGCTGCAATTGAGAATTAGGGCCTACAAGACTTGGGGGCAGTGGTGTAATAGTTAGCTTTCTCGACGTTGACGCGAGCCACAGGCAATGTGCAAACAACTTTCCAATCAATTTAATAATAACAACAGCAACAACAACCGTTTGCATAACAACAAGAACTAAAACAAATCAACAGCAAAAACAATTGACAGGCCAAATTTTCGCGTTTTTTGATTTGTCAAATCGAGTCCAGCAGTTCAGAGTACCTACTTACTCTTCCTCAACTATAATTTATTCATCTGTAAGCACAACAATTTAAATGCTGTCGTCCAAAATTTCAATATTAACCCACGCCAGATTTGCTGTACGTAATTCATAAAAAATGTGCTAACTAAAATTATAATACGAAAAACTATGTCCAATATAAAATGGAAGCTGTTTTCCGAAAAACAAATTCTTTTAACTCTGGAATTTTATAGAATAAATAATTAAAAAGACCAGACGGTTTAGGGGAAATTATTAAGTTTAAATTGAATTGAATTTTCTTAGTTTATAATTTTAGAAATTGAGCTTGAAATTACAGAGAAAATATCGCATTTACGCTAGTTAGTTCGAATAATTTTTGGCTAAGAATAGTGTTTTGGGTAGGTTCCAATGAATCTTCGACGGTACACACACACACACACACACACACACACACACACACACACACACACACACACACACACACACACACACACACACACACACACACACACACACACACACACACACACACACACACACACAAACACACACACACACACACACACACACACACACACACACACACACACACACACACACACACACACACACACACACACACACACACACACACACACACACACACACACACACACACACACACACACACACACACACACACACACACACACACACACACACACACACACACACACACACACACACACACACACACACACACACACACACACACACACACACACACACACACACACACACACACACACACACACACACACACACACACACACACACACACACACACACACACACACACACACACACACACACACACACACACACACACACACACACACACACACACACACACCCACACACACACACACACACACACACACACACACACACACACACACACACACACACACACACACACACACACACACACACACTGTGGCCTTCCAAATGTTTTTAGACGCCACTTAGTATAGAACTAACTATTGTCAAGAAAAGAATACCCTAAAGGCGTAAAGTAATTATCATCTATGAATAAAATAATTTTCCAGTAAAAATTGTTATTAATTACTAATAAATATAAAATAATCAACTTTTTCTAAAAGGTTCATACAAAAAAGGGCGGACAGTGTGGGATTGAATTCTAGACAAACGGAAAAAAGATTTGAGTCAACCGGATAATAATCAATGCTTGATTTAAATAAAGGCGTTGCGTGACCTATGACTAAGACGCCTTTACCAATGCCAGAATTGTCGTACGACTAATTAAATAGGCTATCAGATTGCCTCCTAGACACCGCGTAGGTTTTACTGATGGGCGGGGTATAAAGGTTAATAATAGTTATAGTGAAAAAGCTGGTAGAATTAACATTATGAAAAAAATGATATTCAGTTTCTGTAGGTACTGCAACAATTGGTTTACTGATCTGCGTGATTAATACTGATATTCTTAAGAAAGAAAAGCTACAATAATCAAAATAATAAATAATGTAAATAATAAATAAATATTATATGTAATAAGTATAAAACAATTAAGACCAAGTTTTACGTAGTATAATCCAAAACACGTTTATTATGATTTGCAAACTCTATGTATGTTAACCCTATTAAGGAAAACTAAGGTTTTTTGACACAGTTTCTGAGCATTTGTTAGTCTTATAAAAACATACGGTTAACAAAAATGTATAATAAAGAGTTCCAAAATATGCTGCTGAAAACAACCCGGAGCGGAAAGATGTAGAAAATAGCAAAAACGGCCACACAAGTATCAGGACAACAAAGTCTACTATTCTCCATCTGTAAAGTTGCATGAATTGATTTCACGTGGCGGTTAAGCTAGTCAAATAATTACACTTACTGTTTATACGTCATAGCTGACGGGGTTTCTGACAAGGGTTTCAAACCAACATGTGTTAACGTAATGTAATTTCCATGTTCATGAAAGTATGAAACAATACAGCTTACCCTTGGTTTCACCCTAGCACCGAAAGGTTGCATCCTAGCACTGCCGAGATTCATCCTAGCGCTGCTTCGATTTACCCTAGCACTGAATAGTTGCATCCTAGCACTTAGATTAAAGGGTAAAATGTATTGCGACTTTATTAAATTTTATAAATAATACACTTAATACACTTTATACCCTTTTTTATATCATATTATGAAAACTTTTTATTGCATTGTGCCACTTTATTAAATATTATTCTCAATTACGTCTAACTTATTTCTACCTAAGATGGAATTCACATGCACTTGTTATTAAAAATTTCGGTAGATGACGCGTGTAAGCGTGCACGAGCACGAGATTTTACCCCACCCCCCACCCCTAGGCGCTATTCGCGTTATTATAGTGTCCAGCTCAAAAACGCCCCCCCCCAACCCTTCCCCCCGCTATTTGCGATATACACGCTACGACAGTTACCCCCCTCCCCGCCTCCCCTCCTCTCCCCGCTTCTGGTTGATGATATAAAAAATTTAATTTTATACAAAATAAAAGCCTAGAAGGGTAAGACGATTGAGTAGGCGCCCACCCACCCCACCCCCCCGGTGTTCGGTTGGCAGGGCTTTCCATCCCTCGCTCCTATTAGTCAAAATTGTAGGCAATTACCCAACATAACTTTCCTATTGGTTACGCAAAATGAAACCCTAGAAGGGTAAAAAGATTCAGTAGGTGCTCACCACCCCTACCCCCCGGTGTTGGGTATGTAGGGCTTTCCATCCTTCGCTTCTATTAGTAAAAATTGCAAGCAATCTTCCAACAAGATTTATTACTCAATAAATACTTTCTGATTCTAAGGGTCAATTCCTTTACCGGATTAAACGGACTGGACTTATTTTATTCCGAGGTTTTGGAATGACAAATCGGACTAAAAAGACTAAAAGAGTTAACATAAGTCAACGGCTTACTTTTTGTCTGACCCCATTCCAAAACTACCCCTGGGGCCTGGGCTAAACGGATTTAACATGCACGCATAACATTAGCGTGCATAGTTAAGTCCGTCTATTCAGATTAAAAAGCAGCGCGCTCAAAGTTTAGTCCGTTTAATCCGGAGGTTTTGGAATGGCATTTTTAAGAATAATTTTTAAACCGTTTAGTCCGATTATAATTAACCCTTTAATCCGGTAAAGGAATAGGCCCTAAGAAATTTTAGAATTACCAAATATTCGTAACGTTAAGTAAATAAAGTATTCTCCAGCTACTGTTAATATTCTACTAAAAACAGATCATTAAAGGAAATTACCAAAAACTTGTAATAATGCAATAATGAGTTAATAATCATAATAATATAATAATAGTCAAGTCCAAGCAGCGTCCAAGCGCCTAAATAGCGCAAATAGCACCATCTAGTGCTATAAGCGCTACTTTTTAGCATATGAAAAAAATAGCGCTTATCGCTTATGAAAAATAGCGCTTTTTAGCTTTGATGCGCTATCGTTTTACTATATGGGCTATTTTTTTATATCGTCGACCAAAACAAAAACAAAAATTCAAAAATAATTGTAAAATTATTCAAATTTATTGAGGGACCGTATACTCACTAAAAAGTACGAAAATTTTCATTAAATTAGCCAATAGCACAAAATAGCGCCTAAATAGCGCAAATATGTAGCACCCTCAGGTGCTATAAGCGCTTTCTTTTAGCCTACGAAAAAAATAGCGCTTATAGCACCTTGATGCCTATCGTTGTGCTATATGCGCTATTTATGCACCATTTTTTTATATCGACGTCCAGAACACAAACAAAAGTTTTAAAACACTTTTAAAATTTTTTTTGTTCATTGAGGGATCGTATACGTGCTAAAAAGTACAAAACTTTTCAATTAGTTAACCAATAGCACAAAATAGCGCCTAAATAGCGCAAATAGCACCCTCAGGTGCTATAAGCGCAATCCAAGATCAGCATCACTATTTAAAGGGAAATTAACACCAACACCAATAGGCCAGCGTAGCTCAGTTGGTGGAGCGTTAAGCTAGCAATCTAGCAATGGGTGGTTCAAATCAAGTTCTACATTTTTCTGTAGAAGTTTCATCCATATCCAAAAAATAGCGAATATAGCACCTTCGATAGCGCTTATAGCCATACATGTACACGGGGTCTCGGTTTGGGGGGGGCTTCTCCCGAAATTGTCGACATTTAGGGGGGGCTTGTCCCGATATTTTGTCCCAAAAACGCGAAAATTTCCAATTTTTGCCTAAAAATGGGAAATTTTTAGCAAAATTTTGATATTTTTAGCGATTTTTTCGTTTTTTTGGTCATTTTTGAAGCATTTTACGGCAATCTGAAGCGATTTTGGGGTTTCAGAGAGGAGGGCTTGTCCCGACTGGTCAAATCTGAGGGGGGGCTTGTCCCGGAATTTCAAATCTGGGGGGGGCTTGCCCCCCCCCCCCCCCAGACCCCCCCCCATGTACATCTGTGCTTATAGCGCAAATAGCGCAGCTCCTTCGATAGCGCATATAGCGCAAATAGCGCATATAGCTCTCCCAAAAAGCGCTATAGCGCAAATAGCGCATATAGCAAATTCCATAGCACGTATAGCGCATATAGCGCATAAACAAGCGCTATAGCACCAAAAGTGCTATTTTGATTTCGCTTACACGCGTTCGTTACCAAAATTTCCTATTTATTAAGTCACCATGAAAAGACTTGTGACCCCACATTCAAGTGACTACTAGGTTTTATGGTTTTATTGCCCCGGTTGACAAGTGTTAAAGTGACAAAGCGTATCTGAGAAATCAGCCAATGACGTACCTAATACACTGACAGTGCGATTTTGTCACATTCATAACAGATATTGACAGTATTGTTTCACGAATTTTCAACTTTTAAAATTGTATGACCAATGCAAATGAAAACTTGATGAAAATATGTAATATGTACATATATAGGCTTACAATACACTGCTAGACAAGCATGGTATTATTATATATTTATAAATTACTTATAAGAGTTTATGAACAGTATAAATTCCTCGAATTTTTTTTTGTATTTGTAGAAAAAACCTGAGAAACCGTTACTACTCACTTTCAGATGACTTTCAAGCACTTTTTGATTAGCAACCCTAATGCATAAATAATTCGGTGTGAAGCTGTTAATTTATACGTAATAGTTTTAAAATGCGCTGGAGGGAAAATTAGTGCTAGGGTGAATCTACCTAGTTAGTGCTAGGATGCGTCTGCGTAGTCCTAGGGTGAATCTAGTGCTAGGGTGAAGCAAAAACGCCGTACTTTCATTTGCTCGACTTCTTTCTTTTCGATTGCTCGACTTTCATTTGCTCGACAAAAACTTAATAAATTTTCCTAACAGCCAATGTTTACATTAGTTTGCGATTGCTCGACTTTCGGACGATCGTCAACCATTAATTGGACCTCTATTGTCTGTCTTTATAATCCTAGTGTCTTCCATTGCTCGATAAATTTAGAAAAATTTTTTTCTGAGAAAAAAATTTTTTCTGAGAAAAATAAATACTAATTGACTAATTACTACATATTACCGTTATATGTACATTTTATTTTCAATTTAATATTAATAACAATTAATATTAGAAATATTTTAAATAGTGACTTTTAATAATAATATTAATATTAAAATTACGGTACTACATATTTACACTCACTGAGCAAAACGTAATTTTTATTTAAATTCAATTTTAGATAAATTAATTCTGATTCTAATTAATACTGAGATAAATTAATCCAAATTCTAAATATTTAATACTACTATAATCTATAGTTTTAGTCTAAATAATAACTCTAGTTAGCATTACATATTGTATATACCTTTGGCAAATTAGAAGTCTTTTCCCAATACATGAAACTGTAGGAGTTGCAAAAATTTCAAAAGAGTCATAAATATTCATTTACCGCTAAACTGTCCATTTATTGTTCCTTCTAGAGAAGGAACTATTGTTTTGAAACCAACTCTGCGCAGTGTAAAAGTAGCAGCTACATGCTGTTATGTGCATATGATTAACACGTAAAGTCAGTATGGGAGCTGACTGCTCTTTTTTTTGAAAACGGCGTTGTTCCCTATTTTAAACGAAGCAATTGTAAAGAACACTTTTTCAGAGATCTTAACTTGTAATTTTGATTGATTTTTGTTCTTTAAATTTTTTGGGCATTGTAATGTTTCAGACAAAATACATACGCAATTCACGTGACTGTCTGGAATATTATCTGTTTCCCAGTTTCAAACTTCAAAATGTGGCATAAGCTCTAGTTCTTCAGTTAGTTAAAGCAAAATTAGTGTAGGGTAGGATTATTATTATTAAAAAATATTAATTATAATTTTGAATATTTATTGAGCGCATATTAATCATGTTTCTTTCCAAAAGCAGTGACAATTAAACATCACAGCAATAGAAGTAGCGTGGCCGAGTGGTCAAAGGCGCTATCTCAAGAGGATAGTTCTAGATGATTGTCTTAGGGCATGGGTTCGACCCCCACAGTTGCATTTTTTCCAAAAGAAGTAGTTAGGTACTGTTGTCTGCAAAATCTGTTTTTAACTAAAATTTTTGTCAATAGAGTGAACTAAGTTCTAAAATCAAAAGTAGTTTCGGCAACTAGTAGGTACATGTTTCTGGCCAAATATTTCAAGTTTTTACAGCAACTCAGTATGTATTTATGTAAGCGGTGATACCAAATTAAGCAACTGGAGCATGTAATATTAAGAATCGCAATGCACACTGAAGTCGAAGCTGAATTTGGCGAAATGTGTGTGATAAATATGGGTTTTGCACTCAACAAAGGAACCTTGCCCCTTTTGGGGCGTGCTTGTTTATATTCCTTGCAAAAGCGTTGTAAATTTTTGTAATTAAACAGGTGAAGGCAGCATTGTCGAGCATTCGAAGACACTAGGATTATAACGACAGACAATAGGGGTCTAATTAAAGGGCTGACGATCATGCGAAAGTCGAGCAATTGCAATTTTTGTCGAGCAAATGAAAGTCGAGCAATTGAAAGTCGAGCGAATGAATGTTCACCGCGAAAACTTTTAAGAAACGGATTAAAAGTGCTTGGGTGAAAATCAACCGATCAAAGTACGAAGCGGATTTTAATTGAACTGCTATTCTTGTTGTTTGGTTGTTTATTGGTGTTCTATTACTGTGATGGCAATGCCAAAAGACAATTATTGTAGTTATTATTATAACTACAAATACCACAATATTCACCTTACATTACAGTTTAGCATTTCTTTCACTAAAAGTCATTACAATTATCTCTATTTTAAACGCTCTTTAGTTCCGGTAGTAAGTTTGTCTGAAAGAAACAGAAACAACCTTGCAGTTTTTTTCAATTTTTTGCAAATATCAGTTAGATTATTCTCAACTCCCAGTAGATATGTAGTATTACATTGCGTGTGTTTTCTGTGTAGACAGCAACTAACTAGAAAAGTTGAACTAATTTTGCCAGTAGTGAATAGAAATTACAGTTTTGCGAGCCCACTATGACGCTAGAAGATTGCACATTTTAAGTCTGTCCATTGTATTGTATGCCAGTGTGTTAAATATTTTCTTCTGCATTTTGTAGCACGTCTTTATTTTGGATTTTTTATTCTTATTGTGTGAATTTTTTGCTACTTTATGCATACTTATTGTTTATCTTGAGGAAAAACTTGATGTGGTTTAAAGGCTTCTGCTTTTTTTAATTTAAAACAATAAACAGTGATACAGTTTTTTGGTTATTGTCACCAACACTGTAACAGAGTTTAATCTTAGCTACTGAATTTTCATTACTTTTTGTCCGACTTTTTTTAATTTTTCGCTTTTTTATGAAGATTTTTTATTTTAATCAAGGCTCCACTTATTTATTTCTTCGATCGAACTAATCACCGATCTAAAGTTTAGGCATATATACTGCACTAAACGTCTTCAATAAATTATTCTAAAACATCACCAGACGCGGCGGATTGCCTCCCCCTACGCTACGCATCGGATGACATCATCCGACGCGTCGGCCGATGCCAAAATTTCTGACGCGTCGGAGGCATTTTCATTTGAAACTGACTGTATTATTTGCAGAGACAAACTTTTGAATTGTCACACAACCGAAAAGATTTCACGTACACAAATGCCAGGAGTAATCAGCATCAGAGATTGGGCGATCTGTAAGTTCTCGAGTACAGCCGGGCATTTTAGATTTTTTATCGTTTTCAGCTTTGGTGCATCAGACCAACTCAATCGATTTTTGGACGGGCCGAATCAAATGAAATCAAATGCTTGTTGGAAGTCCTTATCAATTCAATTCAAATCAAATCAATTGAAATTTGGTCGCATTATAGCAATCTTCGTTGGGGGTAGTTCGTAAGGAAAGGGGTATAAATATTTTGAAATAGCAGTTCCCTCCCCGCCCCCCCCCCTTTTACAATCACCCTCTTCTTTGTGTATCTATGCTTTTTTAGTATCAGTTTGCATTACCGTTGTGGTTTCCAGGCCATGGAAACTGTATATACTGTAACTACTGTACTATATTGCTCATAAAGTTCAATTTAGTTGTGGAAATAAGCGACACTATTTCTTAAAACAAGTAGAAAACTTACATTAATTATTCTTTTTCATTAAAAATTATTTCTAGATTCTGGGCGATTTACTTAATTTCATTATTCGGAGTAACTTTTCTATTACTTTTCAATTTTCTTTGTTTTCTGAACTTAATGTTGGTAGGACAAATGAAAAACCTAAAACTGTCAAAATACAACTTTCGATAATGTTTTAGTTTTTGTCAATCTGTCTTTTTCCTGTCAGAATATTATTCTGAATATTGTTTTCATGCGATAAGTTCAAGAATACACTAATGTGTCACACAAAAAACTAAGTAACAAAAAAGTATTTTCAGTTCGGCATTTTTTCGTTGACATTTTGTTCTTCAATTAGATGGAGTTGATGAAAGTTGAAAAATAATTTAAAACTATCGAAGTAAAACTTTTTTCGAACTGACTTTTCAAAAAAATTTAGTTCGGTTTTATTTGAAGTTATTTTGAGAGCACGTTTTTGGCAAAAGTATTTTGTCGTAATACAGTTTTTTAGTGTTCGTTCGGAAGCAATTAAAATTTTAAACTGTGAAGTTCCAGTAAAACTGAGAGCAATAAATTTGTAAAAGTTGAACCGCAAATCTACCACATTTTTCTTTTTAAAATCACAGTTTTGTAAACACCTTTGTTCAATTTGCGTTTGTTTTGTTAATATATCTGTAGATGTATATCGTCTAGCCAAGAAATGCTGGACCCTGACACTAAAAGAAACAGGCGATTTCGTTATGAGTGGTACTTATCAAGAGTACAGCACGTAGTCACAAAATTCATGCCACCTGTTTTGTCTCAGGGTTCAGCAATTTCTGGTCAGACTTTAGAAAATAGCACAAGAAAGCTATACTCTTAATTTCGGTTGTTATACATCTACTTTCGCTGCTGTTTACAGTTTACTGCTAAGATAATTTTTGTAAAAGTTTATCGCAACTTAAACTATTGTTTTATGTGTAGAATTATCACATCATATTTTATCAACCTGTTGTGATTTCAAACCAATTTTCAAACAAAAGTATAACCAAGTTTAGATAAATTTGAACTACATATCATTCATAGGTTGTCATGTCACTAAAGTAGTTTTTTATGTGTATATATGTATATATCAGTGAAATTATAATTATTATTAGTATTAAATTGTATTAGTAAACAACTTAAGTAAGTTTTCAGTTCAAATAATGGCAGTTAAATGTTGCGTGAGTTTGTAAAGTATGCCTGTATCTGGTCAAAACCTGAACCTTTTTTTGTAGATTTGAAAAGCAGTGCGAAGTTCCGTACCGCATGTGGTAGCGGAAGCAGCAGAAAAAAGCAATAAATGCATGCATTCTAATTGCAACTGAAGTTTTTTAGTTTGTCAAGCTCTGAACAGAGCCGAAATAAGTGATTTTATCGCGCCGTTTTTTGTTTTAAAATTTTTTATTTTTACATATTTAAAATGTTAAAATAAATTTGTCAATAAATTTTTTTTGTCAATTTGCTATAGTAAATTAATTTTGAGCTGGAGCTCGTTAGATTGATGCTCTTAATAATAGAAATGTTGAAAAAAGTTTACTACTAAATCTATTCAGAACGAAATATATTTACCTACTATATTTGCATATACTGTCCTGAAATCAATAACTTCTCAATTCTTTTAACTCATCAATAACTTTAATATACTTTATATTTGCCCAAATATCGACCCCCTATAGTCCTTGGTCTTAATAATTTATACCTATGTACATTCAATGAAACTCTCACAGTAAATTTTACTACAGTAAATAATATTAAAAACACGCATATTATGAATAACTACAACCCACGTAATACGATGACGTGACTAGTTTTTTGCGTAACAGGAATTTTAAAAGCATAATTAAATATTAAGTTTTCGGTGCATCGAAACGTCAACGTGAGTGTTCTACAAAATACGAGAACAAATTAGTTATGTGCTAACATAACTGTTCTTGTCTAGTTATTTGTTTGTGTTATTTTTTAGTTATTTATTAGTTGATTCTTCTACTATTTAATTTGAGTGTTTTTTGACGAAAATGGATTTATCTAGTTAAACTAAAACTTTTAATTTTCGTTTGTACCAATCTACTGTCGTTATTAGTTTCCGGTCAAACTGAACCTCTTTTTGAAAAAGTTTATTGTTTTTTTACTTTTAAAAGTTTGTAAATTAAATTTTGCCAAACGTAAGATACTTCCTAATTTTCGATTTAAGGTGGTAGTTACGTTTTCGAAGTTTTTGCAATAATTCAAAAGTTACTTGATCGAACATAATCAAACTTGGCACGGAAATTGCGAACGTAAATAGCAATATTTCAGCTAATTTTGACATTAATTCAAACTTTTACGGCTAATTTATAGCTAAAAATGGGATTTTTTGTGTATTTTTTGAGGACTTACAAAATTGTATGCAAATTTTTGTGGCTCTTACACTACGCATAAAAGCCATTCAAAAAAGGTCTAACCCAATTTATTTTAAGAATATTTTCAGCTAAAATATGACATATTTTTGTTACTCGTTCTAGGCGATCTGTAACTTTGAAGTTTTTTTACCTCAATTCTGACTTCTCATGCCAATATCACAAAATACCAATAACCACTTTGCACAATAATTTACATGTACATAGTCCCTTGTGCATCTATTATACCTGCGAATTTTGGTTAGTATATGTCACAGAAGCCACGAGCATTGGCAGTGTTAATAAACCCCTTCAAAAATTGCAAATTTTCTTCAGTCTTCTGAAAAGTCATTTTTAAAATCTTTGTCCGCCATTTTTTCAACGGGTACGGGAAAACTGTGCTTAATGTAATATTAGCTGACCCCAATGAGGCCCTATTTAACTGAATTAAAATTTTTTTAAAAATCCGTCATTTCTGAGCACAATGAGTGATTTCAGTTGAAGTAACCAATATCCTGTTCCGTTCATAAGAATGTCAAGACAGCTTATTTGACAGTAGCCAAATAAATTTGCCCTATACCTTTTTCGAATTGAGTGAAAAGGTTGATTATTTTTTTAGTTACAGCCTACCAAAGTCATAAAAACGGCTGTTTCTTGACTTTTTAGAAAAATGTGAGGCAAACTTTTGCTCACTGTAAAAATCTGCGAAATTATTACGTTTAGTTAAGCATACCAGCAGTTTTGTAGCACATCAACGTGCCTTTGGTATAAATAGCGTAATTGTATGCGGAATTTTTTTACCACAGTGAAGAAATAACGAAATACGGGGAAAATGCATAAAATTGAGCTGATGAGCCTCACCAAAATAGTTGGCGTGCACACTATGAGTAACAGTGACTCTTGAAAAATTGTAATTTTGTAAAAAATAAGTTGATTAATAATATGCAAAAGACCGCTTGTAAATTGATTTAGTAATTGCTACAAAATAGAACATTGAAAAAAGCTGCAAAAACGTAACTACCACCTTAAGTGCTCAATTTTTACTACCAATGTTCCGATTGGATAGCAATTAATTACAAATCACTGCGATAATTAACATATAACATATTTTAGCACCATGTTTTTGTTAGGTACAACAGGTAATGATGTATTTATATTCTTAAATTTTTCAGCTTTTTTGTTTAGTCTAAGCCAGTTTTCGGTAGGCATATATTGTCTTAAATACCTAACTTTTCTTGGTTCATTAAAATTATTGACAGTGCCGGACATTTTATTATCTTTTTCAAATCATTTTTTGCAAAATTTAATGCAAAAACCTGATCACCATTTTTTATATATACAATATGGCAAGCTAATTCATTACTTTGATGAATTATCTTTGTGTAATTATTTAAGATCGTGTTTTTTTTATGTTACAGCTGAATAAGTTTTAATTCCAGTTGTTCTAGAATTAGTTAAAGTTAATTAGTGTTAAAGTAATTCTCAAAGTATAATTCGCCCGTGAACCCTTGGTTTTTGGCTTCGTGACTTTGAGTTTCTGATCCGCAATTTTTAAAAGTTCATCCGCAGAGTTAAGAATCTTTGTCCGGAACACAGATTTAATAAATGCATTTCGTTTTTGCGTAACTTTTCAATCAAATTTCGGCTCAAAGCTTGACACCAAGTGTGAAGAAATGGCCGTGTGCCCGATCTCAACGGAAAATTACAGTTTCTTCGAGTACCTAGAGTCTGGTTTATACTTGTTCTTGTACCTATTGTTTTGTCCTTAAGCTATTTCAAGAGAATAACCGGCAAAACTACCAATTTTTCACATAAAGATAGTTGATGTAACTTCCAGACTAAAAGACAAAAAATATCCGAAACGCGTCTGTCAATTTTTTACAGCTGGCACGAAAATTAATTAATACTTGTCCCTGTCCCCAAGACAAGTATGAACCAGGCTTTAATGCTGGACAATCCAACTTCAAAGGAATAAAGAACAATTTACATATGTAAGAAAATTTAGCCGTTAAACAAAAACCTAGCTCAAAAATTTTAAAACTCACCTTAGCTTAAAAATACAAGAAGGATAAGTTACAAAAAGGTTTGAAAATAACTTACAATACTACAAACAATTAGAAAAACATTTTTGTTTGACATCGACAAGACAGCTGTCTACTTTGCTTTATTCGCTCCAATATTCGTGCTGCAAATTTTGTGTTTATTTTACAATTTCTCTTAAGGATACTTGCACGCGTTGGAAATAATGTATCATGTTTAGCATGTATATTTAAGGTTTACTTGTTTTTGAAGTCAACTTTTTTGATTAATGTGTACTGCTAAGTATAGACACTGTGACAGAAAGCACAAAGATGTTTTTTCTGGTGTTCGTGCACCAAGCTACGTATTCTTTGCAAACTGTACTTACTCTAAGAGAGAAAAAATGTTCAGAAGTTTAAAAATTGCATTCATGTGTTATTCTTGGATTTAAAGCATTTAAAAATTATTTAAAATAAAAAAGTCCATTTTTCGTAGACGTTTATCGTTTAACTTGCCTCAAGTAAATTATCTGAAAATATTACCTAATAACAATATTGCTTAATATCCTAAAAAATAAAAATTGCAATCGATTAAACTGAAACTTTCTTTCGCGCCGTAGACCCTGCAAACGTGATAACTTCTAATCAGTTAATGTATTTATGTTTAATACTTTGTTATTTATGTTTGTGTTCTTATGTTGTTTTCAGTGTCATGATTTCTTCAAAGTATCACTCATTGGCTGGATTTACTTAAATTTTAATAGTTATCACACCAACATAATGCTGTCTTATTTTTGCACGAATTCTTCGAAATACTGTCAGGAGTTTCTTCGAGTAATTCTTGCATTCGGACTTATCTTTATCATAACTCTATTTTTCCAAGTCGGGTCAATTTACAGGTCGGGTGGTAAATCGGAGTATTATCATCCGAAATCGTCACAAAGCAGTCTCAATGCGAAAGTACTTCCGGATTTACTTCCGTATCTTCTGTTACCCTCAGCGCCAGTACAACCGTACCCGCCGGGTGTTAATGTGCCACTAGTGGATTTCAGCACTAAAGTTGTTTTTTGCTGGATTCCAAAAAACGCTTGTACACAGGTGATTATTTTTTAAAAGTTGATAAAAAATTAGGCCCTGCTGGCACTAGGTAGAGAAAACAGTGAGCAATAATAAATAAGGTATAAAGACTAGGAACAATGAATGAGACCAAGACAAATACATGATAAAAAAGATTAAAAAATAAAATACAAAACCGCTTCCTATACAATAATAGATGATAAATACTTCTTCAGATTTACTTGATCTGTATTTTTGTAGTGTGAATATGTAGAAAAGTCAAGAGACTTTTTTCAGGTTTGTTACTTTTTATTTCCAACTAGTGAAAACTGGACTTATTATATAAATAATTCAATTTACTTGATTTAAACTATAAAGCAGGTTGCTTACAAACGTCAGTAGTGTTTTAGTAGTTGTAGGTACAAAAAATGATGCATTTTTAGAGAGTTATAATGAAACACAAGAAATAGAAATTAGGTACTGAAAATGTTGCATCATATGTAATGCAATTCATCAATGCAACTAATTCGCACATATTTATTATAGATTTATTTTGTTTTTTAGATGAAAGCTTTATTTATTCGAAAGCAACTGAATATCACGGTTCGGGGTCAGAGAGCTCACTCATCCACACTTGCCTATGTAAGCAGCTTATTTGTACATGTACAGTACATCACCGTGTCTCACTCAAGGTGGTAGTGTCGCAAAAGCAGTTTTGCTCATAGGCTGAAAAATGAGAACTTTTTGCTTTGAAATTGTACGTTCACTGAGAAACTAGTGAAATGCCATATGGTGTCAAATAAATACTGCCAGACACTAGACTACCAATATCTACCAATATTTTTAACCAACATTTGTGAGCCAGACATCACACAATAGAGACATAAAAGTTGAAAAAATCAAGCCAGATATCAGTTTGGCCAGCTTGTGAAGTACATGTAATGTTTTGACGCACAATTTTTTGCCACAAATAAGAAAAATGAAAAATGAAGGTTCGTTTTTCTTTTGATTTCAAAATAAGTGTCTAATTTTTTTACAATTTATCATTATTGCTGTGAGTACTTTACAGGTTACGCACAGTTTCACAGTTCAAACAGGCATTACTCCACAACCACTCAAGCAATTTGCACTAAATTTTGTGTGCATAAACTAGAGCATATGTGCTTTTATTTTGTGTAAAGAATCTTAACAAAAAGTTTTTTAATTGTGATAAAATTATCGAATGTGAATAGGTTTTCACAACGTCATTTTTCCGACTTTGCTACTTCTCTGCTAACTATATGCTGCATCAATTTTTCTGAAACTTGGCAAATATATTTGCCTTAAAACATATTTTTACGCGGCCCCATCAAGGGCCGCGCCGCGTATATACTATATTCAGAATCTCATCGTCCTCATTCGGGTAGGTCGAATTTCTAGTGTTATTTAACACTAGAAGTGCAGGTACCTCGGTGTTCTGCACGCATCGCACAAACACCAACACACCTGAACTTTTAGCGGCTGGAATTTCCGTAAATCGCAAAATATGCAGCTCCGGGGCAGAATCGAACTGCCGACAGTCTGATCTGCAATCAGATGCTCTGTAGAGGCGCGCCGCACAACCAACCGAGCCAACCGGGCTAGCAGATGTGTTAACTGCATTTTGACTTTAATCAAACCAACAAAATCACGGTGATTACGACAAGTGAAAACTGTCGTGAAGCGTGCAAAAGTGGTTTAGCTTTTAAAAATGGATACCTATTGGACTTGTTGAATTTGTATCAACACTATCGAATATCAAGTACATACGAACAGTTTTTGTTTAAGATAGTAGTTCATAATTTACATTCCGCTTGACAAAGAACTTACATCAGTCGAACTTAACAAGACAGCTTCAGTGGTCTCATTGTGTAATGGTTAACACTCTGGATCGATAATCCAGTTATCCGAGTTCTAATCTCGGTGAGACTTATTTTTTAAAAGTACTGTTTTTGACGAAAGTTTTCCCTCCAAAAGCGTGTTAAGCTTTGGTAATTTTTGCTATTTCAAAAGCTTTGGATTGGGTTTGGTTTGGAGCTACTCAGCAGATAATGTGTTCAGATTTTGTTGTTTGAAATCATTTGATCCACAAGATTTGGCCGCGTTTAATATTTCCTTTGGAATATTGACACTCAGGCCTCTCAATGTGACCACTTCTCACTCAGCAGAAGAGCTTGTTAGAATATATAAAGAACATTGACCTATGTATCTTTCACTGAAAATGTTTTATAGTCGCGCAAAATCGACTGCTTTCGCGACACTACCCCCCTTAAGCCCGGTTCATACTTGTCCTTAAGGACACAGGGACAGGGAAAAGAACAAATTTCGGTCAGCTGCTGTGAAGAATTAACACAAGCGTTTCGGCTAATGTTTTGCATACAATATCTATGCAAAAAGTTGGCTAACTCGACCAAGCCGTTTTTTGGAATCCCTTAAGGGGGCGCTCCGGGAATCAAGGATTTGGGCCGTATTTTTTAAAAACAGCCAAAATGACCCATCATTCTAGAAGGAAAGTTGCCCAAAATACTATTTCTGATGTTTTGACGTGGATATCTCCATAGCAAAAAATTTGGAAAAAATTGGACAATTTACTGATTTTATTCGACTTTTACACAAATTCAGCAAGTAAGCCAGTGCATCAACGCTTTTTGAGGTTTTCCAAACAGACGATACGTAAACTTTGTTAGTCGTAATGAAAAATTAAAACAATTTTATTGCGTTTTGTGCAAAAAAACTGCACAAGAAACAATTTTCAGAAGCAGCTGACCCAAATATAGGCTGTGTGAATACAAAACCAATTTTTCGGCATTCGATTATAAAATGCTGGTGAGATATTTTTCTACAAAATTTTGCACAATTATAGCCTTAAGATCTGCGCAGTTGAACAATTTTTTGTTTTTTAAAATAAAGCTTAGAATTTTTTTAATATGAATTTTACTGCTCAGAGTTCGACTTCGAAAACACATGATGACATTTTTTATGCAAACCCGACATAAATGTTGAAAACAAAAATAATGTTCAACTAGAGAAGCACATAAGCTACATTTTGGTATATAAAGTGTGACTATACGCAAAGAATAACCAGAGTTATCGTTTGCCGAAAATTCACTCACGTTTGGTGCTCTGGGAGTCACGTGACATGATCACGTGATTTGAAATTTTGCCTCCAGTGTTCTTTTGTGCCATACTGCATATATGTATCGTAATGGTTGACATTTGCCAACTTTTTTGCAAATTTTCGATGTAACCCCTGATTCCCGGAGCGCCCCCTTAAGGACAAAATGATAGGGACAAGGAAAAGGACGAGTATGAACCGGGCTTTAAGCTCGGTTCAGACTTGTCCTTAAGAACAAAAGGGACACAGACAAGGAAAAATTTCGGGAGGAACAAGGACAAGGACAAAAGTTGACACAATGTAGGTATTGGTGACAGTGGATTTTTTTACTTTTTCATATAACTTCAGTTTATCTGAGTAATATTTGTTATTACTATGTAGTTAAGCAAATTACAAGTTAGTATTATTAATAACAATACTGACTAGATGTCTATATGTCAATAGGTCTATAAATAAAGTATATTAGTATGGACACAATTGAAGCATAGAATTAAAGTATCTAATAGTAGTCAACCCTAGATATATAAACGGCATAGTGGCTCGCTAGTCTGCAACTATAACTTTATAGCATTTATTAATGTTTCAGAAACTTGACAATATCACTAACCCTGCCTATACTGACGTGTGGGACAATCCGGACTGGAATAAAGCAGCCTTACTTCGAGATCCGATTGGGCGCTTTATTTCAGGGTTTGTAAATAAGTGTGGCGTCAACGGGGAAGATGTCACGCCAAAAAAGCTGAAGAAAAATCCTAACCAGTGTTACGGCTGCATTGGGAACTTCAGGTAATTAAGATGAAGATGCCGTAGCTGGTTTTTCCATCAAGAAAAATGGTTGTCTTTGAATGTCACGTACACTACCGACCAAAATTACTTGCTACAGAGTACAATCTCAAGTTGGTCTTGACTCTTGGAGTCAATGACTTTGTATACACTTTGACAGAGTGGAGTCGGAGTCATGTGACTCCGGATTCAACGCATTTTTTTACTATATATAGTACGTTGACTTTTAAATCAAGTGACTCCGAGTAGCAGTGACTCCTTCATTGCGCAGTCTGTAGCAATTATCGTCGCTCGGTACTGTATGTGTTATCAGTAATCAGTTGTCATTGAATAGGGTTGTGCTAAAATGTCAGTTTTTTTCTGAATAGTGTGAAATCTCAATTTTACACTATAAAATCAAATCTTAATCATGAATCTTAAAATTGATAAAATCAAAGCTGTGTTAAAAAAGATAGTTATCCACTCCAAAAAACATTATGGAAAGGGTGATATGTAAAATTTTTTTCTAAAGCTATTTATGTTTATTGTTTATTTTTTACCGTTTTTAGCTGTTTTGTGCAACGCAACTACGAGCACATGTACAATCTCAGTCGTGGCTATAGACGTGGCGCTGCCGCCCACAGTCCGCATTATATGCCGCAGTATTGGTTTTGCGACTTTCAAAATCGCCTCAGTTCCTATCATCTGATCACTTATTCGAGCTCCGACGAATTTCGCCACGAAATCCGCGACTTTTTCCTCGAATCTTTCTGGCCTGAAGATTTAGTCTTGTCGGGTTGGGGTCAAAACGGTACTCAACCGTTTCTGAGTAATGACGTTATTTTTAATCAAAGTGCCAAGAAAGAAAAACTGCTTCTTTTGGATATTCTTAAATCTAGTCTTCCGCTTACCGACTATGTTTTCAGAACTTATTTAATTGACTATGTTATATTTAATTTCACGCTTCCTCCTTGGATCGGGTCGTTGTGTTTGCTTTCTGAAGAAAGTGATAAATTTGTAATTTGCCGTTATTGGAACCAATTTCGCAATTGACACTAGGTAGTCAGTCATGTAGCTAAATTTCATTTTTTATCACAAAGTCGCAAAACAGAAATTAGTTGTACTAAATATTTTGTAACTGGCTGTATAGTAAACACTACTGTACAGCTACGTAACTTTTCGTCTCCCAAGTCCATTAAAGTAACGGTATATAATTTCGCAATAAATTTAACATATTATCAATTGTAAGTATGTCTGCTATTATACGTGTACTAGTGATTGTAGATCAATTTTAGATCAACTGTAGATTGATTATATACTTGTCTGTGTCTGAACTGTTTTTTGTGTCATATTTGGTATTGTGTACCAATAAAGTAGTATATTTCTGTTGTCATAGTTGTTTTGTAACGTAGATTTGCATTAGCAACATACGTACAAAAAGCGTGAGACACGTTCTAACGTAGTAGTAGGCATAGTTCCAGCCTCATTGGCTCTATCTGGTCGGTTTTGTTGAACTCATTTATTTAGGTGTCAGTATGAAACTCTCGATTCTCGGACAATAATTAATACCTCTGTGAGGTACATTCGTGTGGACATTTGAAAATTTGTTAAACATTCTAAAATATGAAAACATAAAATGCGCATTATAATATGGTTATGTGTTTTGCCACACGAAAAACACGAAACACTTGCTTAAAAACGTTATTTTGAACTTTCGTACTTATGGAATATGCGTCTTCCGATATATCGCCTTTTTTATGAACTACACATGTGTTTTAAACAACAATATAGTCTTAGTCACACTGAATTACAAGTTTCCGACACAGAAAAAACTAAATAAAAGAAACACATGTAATAAATTTACTTATTACTAGGTATTTAAGCTAAATCATGAGTTGTTTATTTAGTTTAGCAATAATATTGTTTTCCAGCTTACACAGTTGTAGGTATTTGCCAAAGTTCCATCCCGGTAAGCAAATACAAATAATTTTGTTTGCATTAAACTGGGCACAGGAAATAAATACCATTGCCAGTTGTAAAACCTAGCTCTGATTAGTTAACAATTGAGACGTTCTGCTGTTTCACTTCTAGGTTTTTGTAGTACGCGATTTCGATCACTAGTAGTGGTTTTTGTTAAAAAAGATAGCTTGAATGGTAAATGTGTAAAGCTTTCTCATACTCATACTCATGTTTTAATATTTTTGTTGTTTATTTAAATTAATTTTATTTTAGATTTTCTTTTCTATTTTTTTCTATTTTAATGCAAACATAAGCCTTGATGACTTCAAAACGTAGAAGAATATTTGCTGGCTACTGTGTGCAGTTCTCTATTAGATGAAGAAAAAGTTATATGACCCCCGCAAAACCACGATGCCAAACACTTTTGTGCTTCAAGCTAAGCCTAAGTCATCACTCAATTTGAGCCTGAATCCAAAGTAAAACTCGGTTGAAAACGCCTAAATTGTCGCCAGCGCATACTCGTTCACTATACAGATAGACATTCCAATTTGAAGTTGAACAGATTAATATTGGATGAGTATAGAAGGAGTTTGGTTGTGTTGAAAGAAGATGCCCCAATGATTGAACTAAAACCCCTGGAATTGAACCTGGGCCGCTCGCGCCAGCGACAAATGAGCTAACCACTGCACCATAGCCACCAATGCTCATAGGCCCTATTTCTCATTCACAACAGTTGAATTGTGTTTTATGGAGCTATGTAGTTGTGTTTTCAGAACAATTATCAAATATGTTTTGATAAATATTGCTCTTTTAAATACTGAAATATGATGCTCAAATGGAAGACTATTTTGTTTTTATTAACAGTGAGTCTATTACAAAATATGTCAATAATAAAACAAAAACTTTTCTTTTGTTTCATTTTTAGTTGTTCAAAACTGTTTTTAATAAGAACACCACCGTGAAACACGTCTAGGTTGATAATTTAGTTGTCTGGCTTGGCTTAGGATGGCGTAGCTTAATGGTCATACGCAAATAATTTTCAAGGTCTTTTGATAAATTACATTAATTGGATTTGAGTAAGTAGATTAACTTCAGATGGTTGAAAGTATATGGAACTTGCAGAACAAATAAGCCGTACTATTTGGTTGCAAATTTTCATGAGTTGAGGTTGAGAGATAATGCACAATGCAGTTACTCTAAGTCAGTTAATATTAATTTATGAAAAGGCCCTTAGAACATTACAATAAGACCATATAGTCGTTTCCCTTGTACTCAGCCCGTTAGGGTTACGACAAGACAAAACTATGTATTTAAACGATATGTGTAAGTTATAGCACGATGTAGAGTGCACTCAGCGATTTATATGCACTGTTACGTGAAGCGCCAAGTGCATGAACGAGTGCGCGCAGCGCACGAGTTTATGCACGCGACAAAGTAATATAAGGTTCTTATAATATGCTTGTCTTGAAATATAGAGTGCAATAAGTCAACCAAGATGCACGCCTACAGCAGTGCAATAACTAATGCACGCTGAAATCTAGCAGCGTGCACTCATTGGCGTCAGTTATTCCACTGTTTTTTTCAAGACAGGTATGATATAAGTGATGTGAAGTACCTAAGGCATTTATCCTACAATTTCAAACAAAAGTAATGTCAAAAAAATTATCAATAATCTTATGTTGTTTTGTTTATTTTACATATAATTATTATTTATGTTTTGTTTTTAATATTTTTTTGTTTGATTGTCAGGTTGCATTGGTAGTTCTAACGGTGGAAGCTAAAAAGGACAAAGCTAAGAAGTCCGGTGGTTTGGGTTTGTTTGGAGAAGGCGGTATTGTGGAGCAAGGAACACAGCAGATAGGTAATAAACGGATTCTGCTTTTTTGTGATATAACTCACTAAAAGCATATATTTTTTCCATTTTATTTATATTTATTAATAGTTATTAATTTTAATTTATATATTTATATTTATATTTATTTGAAATTATTAATTGAAAATATTTGGGCAAAAAATTTATTAGAAAAATCAATCTTTTTTCCCCCAGACATTTTCTCGCCGGTAGTTCATCCGAGCGACACCTTTTTTCACATGTTGTATAGCCTAGCGTTGTTTCAATTATGGAATTATTTTCAATTTCAATACCATTATTAGTTTTTTGCCCAATTATTTGCAATTTCAATACCATTATCAATTTTTTGCCCAAATATTTTCAATTTCAATACCATTATCAATTTTTTCTTGAAATATTTTCAATTCAATTTTAATATTTCAAATAAATTTTCAAAATTTTAAAATAAATTAAATTAAATTAAAATTTAAATTAATTTAAATTAAATAAATTTCAAATTTTCAAACACCCGAGCATAATCATTTTTTCTCCGTGTCCATTGCAGGCTAGGAAAAAATGTTTAATTATGCTCGGTTGTTTCTGTAAAAGGCTGTACTGCCTTTCTTGGGGTCCAACAAATGACTAAGTACTAAAGTAGGTGCCTACGAAATAGTTTGGCACACTTTTTAAGAAGTTAAGCAAAACGGCCAGTCCAATACGATCAATAAGCAAATACGTTATATACTGTTAGAAAGCGTCTTCAGCGCAGCTATATACTGTTAGAAAGCGTCTTTAAAGTTAGACAATAATTTCTGGTGATTAAATTGAACATTTTTTGTCACTGAAATATCTGGCATTCAACAAAATGGATTTTGATCAACAAATTATAGGGGTTTACATAATTTTTGACTGGCAATTTTTGAGAACGTTTCGAATAGATATTGAGTTATTTTATTAATTAGTAATAGATTATTTTCAGTTTATACAATTTTGAGCCTTATTATCTTTCACATCA